>JADDOH010014274.1:0-39264 GCA_016648135.1 Agrypnia vestita | reverse complement strand
CTCTGAATCTGATAAAAATGAATGACTTATTTACTTTAAACTTAAATAATATAGACTGCAAACATGCTGTGCAGTTGTTTAGTAGTGATAATTATTTGTTAAAATTTGCTAAAAGTAATGAATAATGTTTTTAAGCGAAATAAAAAGTAAAATAAATCGTTTGTTACAGTAGCCGGCAAACATCTTGAAATTTTACGGCGTAGTGGGGGGAAGTTTGCGCATGTACCATTCCACCAAAGAGACCCAAATTTTGTCTTCTGCGCATTCCCCCACGCCAAAAAATTTCAAGAAATTTGCTGGCAACTGTAACAAATGTTATTTATTTGCACAAAAAAAAGGTGGCAACCCTAAACCTGACGTGCCTAGTTAGAAATTAGTGAAAACTCGTCAAATACTTCTGCGTCTTTATTGCAATCAATATTTTCAATCATACATCTAATGCTTTTTGAACGACTTCCCATGCAAGTACCTACTTTTTTTAAATCTGACCAATAAAATATCTCTAATTTAGTAAACAACCAAGTGTACTGTTGTTCCAAATACTCACGACTTGTTTTGTAAAATTTTGTGGACGTACTTTTCACAATATCACGAAACGGGATAGTTATGTGTCCCGAAGCTTTTTTCGGGAACACCGGGACGGAGATTGAATTGAATTGAATTGAAAAAAGGAACGGTCCCGTTCAAAACGGGACGTATGGTCACGTTCCAGCCATCAGTTGCCAAAAATAAACGTTACCTGGTGATTCTGATTGCAAACTTGCGTTTCACGCCTGCAAATTTTTTGATCGCATCAAGAGCGTGTATTTAAAAATTCACCGACAGAATAAATCTGTTTGCAAACTTGCGTTTCACGCCTGCAAATTTTTTGATCGCATCAAGACCGTGTATTTAAAAATTCACCGACAGAATAAATCTGTTTGCAAACTTGCGTTTCACGCCTGCAAATTTTTTGATCGCATCAAGACCGTGTATTTAAAAATTCACCGACAGAATAAATCTGTTTGCAAACTTGCGTTTCACGCCTGCAAATTTTTTGATCGCATCAAGACCGTGTATTTAAAAATTCACCGACAGAATAAATCTGATTGAAAACTTGCGTTTCACGTCTGCAAATTTTTTCATCGCATCAAGACCGTGTATTTAAAAATTCACCGACAGAATAAATTGTAAAACTTTTTTATTTGCAAGTAAATCGTGCAATTAATCTGTTTTACAACTTAAAACAGCGTCATCCGATAACAGATTCCGAATGGCTCGCTATGTTTTGAAAAATAGTTGCAATTTATTAACTAAATGTTAAAATTACATTCATAATTTGATACACATTGTAATTTAATCGAAACGTACCTTTCCCCGTTAGCTCCACGCACACATCCATACAGGTACCGAAGCAGTTTAAAATGTAAACAATGAAATATTACATATTTTGAACCAAAACACTGTCGAGTACTGGGTCCGGGTGTGGTGACGTATTATCGACCGCGAAAACCCGTGAATCTGTCAGAATTACAACATTATAACGCTTTTGTATTTCAGAAACACTTCACATTTAGATCTGTCGACGTCACTGAACTCGATTAAACTAATTAAAACACATTGAAAAGTAACATTTCATTTAATGACCGCCTCGGGAATGGACCGATTCGAGCCACTGACTGCAGGTCTCCACCGGGAACCGCTGAGATTCCCGAAATAACGACACCTTTCACCGAACAATCTATTGTGTACAACTGTCAATATTGAGGTTATATGGGCATAAGACCGACGAAGAGCGCGACCACTCCCTACGAATCGGCTATTCGAACAGACTGGCGGCCGAACTCGCAGACGTACGTACATTTGAGTGTAGGACACTGCCTCCTAGAGCAGGGCGTCTCTCTCATCGGTGCCGAACCGACACTACAAACCGGTATATTTTGTTTTATTTTTTAACGAACAGTAATTATTGACCCTTATAAAATGGTCCTAGAATAACATTGGAGTAGGTACAAAGTATAATTACACAATACACTTTTTATGGTAAATTAATGATAAATAATGTCGAAATGATAAAATATAATTGTAAATAATATTCAGAGCAAAATAAAGACTACCCAAACCAATAAATACAATTTAGGAATGAGTTCCAGATTAACAAGTTTTTGAACAATATGTATATCAATAATATTAATATTAATGAGAATTTCACCTCAAATGTGCTAACACTTAGGGCCGGTCGTTTAAGTAGTGATAGTAGTAGTAAAGCAAAAAATATTTTTTTTGCTAAAATAATAACATTTCTAGAATTTAAATTATTACTCAATATTCCGATATAATGAAAAATTACGTAATATTTCTTTATCTTTTTCGTAATTTTAAATATACGATTTTTTATATTCCTTTTTGTAATCTTCACGTGTGTGATAGTATATTATCATTACTTCCTTTTTATATTTAAGTAAAAAATATATATATGTACAATTATGGATAATATCGTAATATTCCTACAAATAAGTAAATACAAGGTCTTTCTTGGAACAGTTATTCACCTAGTAGGATAGAAATAGTATTATAAGAAACAAAATAATTAACCCATAAAACGTACTTTTCATTATAAATCCTTTATGTGCGAGGACTCGGTTTCCATTTTATTGAACTAGAGATTTATTTTATCATTGCTACTAAATTAAATTTATGATAATCAGGAAAACGTTTGTTCCGTATTTATATTATTATATTAATTATCACTGGCATTTAGACATAACCAACTTTCGTTTTGTAGCTTCGTATTTTTTTATATACAGAATATAAAGAATTTAAAAATAGGAACATTGAAGATGTATTTTATTTTAATTTGTATTTATTTATACGTACATACATGTATATGGAAAAAATGTTAACCCATTTATTATCTTAATTACAAAGAAGACAATCTGTTTGTGCAAAGCAGAAGAAACTTTTTAATGATGTGCTCTAGCGTCATCAAATTTGCTAACTTCTATAATCTATAGTATGTGTATCGAAAATATTATGTTGTGTATTATTAGCAGGAAGAATTTCACTTACGGCAATCGCTTTTATCGGCTTTTGCAAATAGCCGTGCTAAATGATTCGGTTTTGTACAAAATAAAACAGATGAGTTTTAAACAATTCTGAATCTATACAAATATATCAGCTGTGTTATTTTCAGTCAATTTTACTATTGGTCGATGAATTCAGGGTCGAATTTACAGCCCTGGGCTAAACACATATCAATTTAAAGTAATTATATTGTAATCATTTAAGAGTTCTCTTTCTTTACTTATTCGCATAATCACTTATAATTTTATAATTTTTAAAATTTCATACTCTGTTGACAATATAGCTTACTTACCTACATAGCTTTTATCAATTTAAGGATTTTTATTCATATAGTAAATCAAAACCTCCAGTAAATCCATAAATCTTTTGTTATATTAAACAAATAAAATTTAAACCTTTTAGTATTTAAACCGGTTAAAAATCGTCCGAGTCCCTGAGTTCAGGCAACCAACTGCGAGGACAACTACCGTTGTATGAATGTATGAAACGGTTATCCACGAGACGCTAGAAATAGTAAAGCCCACTCATGTCAATGACGTGTGACGTTTACAAAAATGTATTCATATATTTTAATCTATTGCATAAAAATATTTGTCGCTATTAATTTACGTTAATAATAATGGATTGTAATTAAGTAAATATTGTATTCCCCGGATACGATACGATTATATTTTTGTAAAGGTCATTATCGCGTAACAAATGCAACTTGTAGTTAGGTTGGCTGAAACTAAAAATAGGCGCCAAGTTAACGTTTATTTGAAATAAACATTAACTTGGCGTAAATGTTAACGAAACTTTAAAATTCAGACAAAAACACTTTTGTAAAAAGAGATAACAATCAAATCTATATTCTTCAACATTCTCTTACTTCAATATTCTCTGTCTTTAAAATATAAATAATAATTTCTAATTTTGAAGCTGATAAATAATTTGTGGTGGAATTTTATTTTAATGATTTAATCAAAACAATTTTTAATTTCCACTATTTATTGTTTCAGCCGGTCACGACTGGTTGATTATTCTCTGAATGAAATGTTACAGGTTATTACTATTTTACTATTTTACACAATTTATAAAATTGTATAAATGCCCCATTTTGAGAGAATAATGTATCAGTTTAAAGATAAGCATTATAAGTTGAAACCGGTATAGTAAAAAATATTAAATAGTGTGTATCCATGTCACTAATCCAGCCGGACTTTAGCTGGTTCATATTTACTTTCCAGTCTGAGGTCTTTTTTTCACCCTGCTTTCTGTTTTTTCATCTTACATTATAGTTGGTCCTAAATTTACAATTACCATTGTTTTTCGTTTAATGAAAGATCCAGTTCATAAGTAACAGTGACCGCTTTCTTGAAAAGAAGAAATACTACATTTTTAAACACCAACTGTTGATAACAATTACAGATGCTAATTTAGATAAGCTTCTCTCGGTGTAGACGGTTCGCCATTCTGCATCATTTGATTCTTTATCTGGTCAGTAGTATTGATACTTAAGGATGACAATATCCCGTGGTTTGTTGAGATTGATGCTATTCATCTTCACTGGGTCACTTTTCAGTTCATGAAAGAATGACAATAAGTTGTAGATCACTGCACGAGACAAGGCGTTAATATTGTCATTCAACTTTATCAATTAACATTTTTACCTCTATCTCCAATCGACCAAAGTTCAAACGTAACTGATTTATAAGCAAATAACAAAGGTTCTAATGACCTTGTTTTACAACATAAAAACATTGTCCAATCAGAGCGCTCGAAACAAACTCTCCGAAAATTATAACATAGTGTTTGCAGCGTTGTTCATCCCTACTGATAAATAATTTATGGTCGCAGTCTTCAGGTTGTACGATATAGTGAGTGAGGTCTATGATAAACTAAAAACTATGTTTTCTACCATCAAAGTCATAGTATTACAAATTGGTCTAAAGTTCAACACACAAAAGGCCAAGGGATACACGCATCGAGAAAAAACAGAACTGTTAAAACTATATTCAGTGAAGATTGGACAGATTTGTATATCTTGGCATGGCTATCAATGAAGAAAATATATTTATATGTTGAAATTAAGAACATCATGGTAATTGGTAGAATCGAAGATCAATGTAACATAACGTGCCAGAATATACATCTAAAACAGTATCGAATACCTCAGTATAATATCATCTCAGGATGGGAAGCAAGAAAGTGAATTAAAATTAATTGATTAGGAGGATAGGAGCTGCAAGCCAGGTAGCATGATCCCTGTATTATTTCGTACTTAGAAAAGCGGAGCTCAGCCAGCAAGCAAAGTTGACAGTATACAAATCAGTTTCCAGGCCAAATCTAGTGTACAGCTACGACCACTAGATCTTGACTGACAGAATCCGCTCAAGGCTACATGCCTCCGAGGTGGAATTTCTAAGAGGAATAGTAGGAGTTACCAAGAGGGACAGAATCAGAAATACTCAAATAAGATAATGTCTCGATGTAGAACCCTTATTGACATTTATCGAGAAGTCACAGTTACGGTGGCTGGGACATATCTTGCGGATGCCGGCAGATAGTCTGACAAAGTGGATATTCCAGGCAAGACCAGAAGGTAGCGGACCAAGGGGCCGTCCTAGAAGAAGCTGGCAGAAATAGTTGGAGGACTGCTGCGAAGCGAGGTTGCAACTAAATTGGCCTGACGTGGAGAGCGAAGCCCAAGATAAATGTTGGAACCTTCTATGCGGTGCGGGCACCCAGACCCCATTGGATAGGGGGTAGAAGAAGAAGGAATTAAGAACTGTATTCAGAAAGACCTCAGAGCTGTAGTCTCCATCAGAAAGTTTCTAAAATTAAAACATAAACACTAAATTGCATGTCTATAATATAATCATGAAATCAGTAATAACATATGGAGCCAAGTCATGGACGGACAGACTCAGACAGCGCGTCATGAACAAAATGTACTGGAGAAGCTAGGGCAAAAGGAGGGGTGGGAGCAGAAGGTAATGGATGGGAAGAAGTGGAAAGGCATCATGTAGGAAACTAGAGCTCTATTACGATAGTTATGCTACTCTGGAAATTTTTTGCAGCATAAATTGAAAAAACATATTTTTAATAAAAATGAACTTTTTTCAATATAATTATTACTTCCATATCTATATCTGCTTGTGAACACTACATTCAATCTACTTTAGCGTTTTTTGCTAATGCTCAGGCACCTGTGTGGAAAAGAAAATGAAAAATGTATGATTGAGTGAAGAATTAACAATTTGTGTTTACTGGGGTATTACGCCGTGTTGTTACGACCTTTCGGGCCGACGTTTCGGATCCCATTGCAGGGTCCATCATGTGTTGTCTTGAATGTTGGTGTTGTGGTTAAGTATCGGCTTGCAATACCGTGTCGAAATCATGATGTGTTGTATTGTGTTGTATGTATGATTCATCTGTTGTCTGATCACTATCTCTGCGGAGTCTGCGACGAGAATGACTTTGAACTTCGTACTTATGACGCGTTGTATCTGTCGTTACCAGAAGCGACAGATACAACGCTTCATAAGTACGAGGTCTGTTCGCCCTGAAAAACATACAGAACCTGAGTGCAAAGGCATCGCCTTTCTGCCTTTTGTCCAAAGCGTTACAGACAGAATTGCCAGAGCTCTCAAGAAAAGAGACATTAAGACAGTTTTTGGTACCAACTTCAAAATTAAGGATATGTTGAGATCAGCAAAGGATCGAGATCGCTTAGAAACAGACGGTGTGTATAGACTCGATTGTCAAGACTGCGATAAAGTATACGTGGGGCAAACGGCGCGTACCATTTCCAAAAGGGTCAACGAGCACAAACGGGCATGCAAACTCGGTCATCCAGAAAAATCAGCACTGGCTGAGCATTTTCTGGATACCGGCCATCATTTTGCATTCGAACCGAAAATCCTTGGAAAGCCTAAGAGTCACCATGCGCGTCTTATCAAGGAAGCACTAGAAATCTACAAGCATTCGATAAACATTAATAGAGATGATGGTCTCAAATTAAAAACATCTTGGTATCCGGCGCTTCAAAGTCATTCTCGTCACAGACTCCGCAGAGATAGTGATCAGACAACAGATGAATCATACATACAACAAGACAACACATCAGCCCTGATGATGGACCCTGCAATGGGATCCGAAACGTCTGCCCGAAAGGTCGTAACAACACGGCATAATACCCCAGTAAACACAAACTTGAAGTTTCTGAGTGGCCGTGAAAACCTAAGAACATTCTGAATGCAGAACTGTTTTTAGCAGAATCTATATAATTAAGAAATAGTTTTGCTGAGATGGTTTGAGAGAGAAGAACATGGTTCAGAAAGTGTACGTAGCGACTGTGTTTCATGACCACCATGCGCCTGGCGCGAAATGATTTTTGATTGGTCGAGTCTGGCACCTGATGTATTCTACGCCAACCGCTAACCAGGATTTGAACTTTTGAAAATTCTGCCCAGTGGCAGTTGAAAAGCGTGTGCCGGTGTCCTTTTTTTTTGAAAACGGACATTCCTTTTTTTGTGTGAGATTCGAATCCGAATCAATTCACATTAGCCTTTCCGAAGAGACAGATTGATCTGTTCCAGATTCAACGAAGCCAGGAGAAGTGGAGGTTGAATTACCAGGAAAAGGCTGTAAGTACAATTTGTCAACTGTGGAATATAGTTAGCTTTGGTCTAGTTTTTCTCGAGTGTCAGAGTATCAATCATTATTGGCAGAGATTGGGAAGGAAGAAATTTCTTTCCTAATTCCAAACCGCGTGCGGTGGTGGCATTTCTATCCGTCATCACACGGACTGTTAATGGAAAAGATCTGCGATTAATCAGATAAACCTAATATTGGAGGTCGGCCCTGTTAAAAGCTTCATTAACTGAAGTGAAGAAGTATTAAAGTAGACAGAAAATAACTTCTGTCCTCTCTGCCTAAACCTGTGGAAATGGGATGGTATCACTACCCGGTAGGTTGGTTGGAAATTAATTGGCTAGGTGAAAAATTGTGAGGTAAAATTTATATTAATTCCATAGGATTATTAAGAGTAAATTATCTCACTTTTATCCTGTTTTATTTTTCAATGTCTATATTTGTCTCTTTTTTGGCTGTTAAAATCTGGAGAACATTCTCACTATGGAAATACGTGAAAAGAAAAAATATTTCTCATGTGGATTATGATAAAATTATTCATACATATATGTGTATGCCTTAGTGCCCTGTTAATATGTTTTTTTTTCAGTTGGACCAAGTAATTAATCATCACGCCATTTTTCACAGATAAAAAGCCTCACTCTTCTGTCCTGGCACTCTACTTTTGCCTCAACCACTTTCATACTTCTCCTCATGTAAGCTCTTCAGTTGTAGAAGATTTTAACGGGGTCATTCTAAAATAAATTTAATTCATTTAGTCATGCCAGGTCTTTAGTGGAGTCTCTGTTCCTGATGCCTTCAAATTCACTTCACATATTTCCTTTAGCATCCTTTTCTCGCTCATCCGTTCCACATGGTAATACCATCTCAGAAATACTTTCTTTATTATATCTACTACACTACAGCCAGCATTAAATTCACTTCTAATTTATTAATTTTTCGCTTTATTGTATCACTTCACTCTATTTCAATCAATCAGTCATCAATGAATCATCTCAAAAAGATTTTCCATACATGCGCCTAAGTGACTGAATTTCCACCGCAATCGGTCACTTTCATTCTCCTCTGCCAATTCCAGGCTTCACTTCCGTACATTAGAGTTTCAGTTGCAAATACATACGTACATGGCGCTACTTGTGCAGCCCTGTGCCATGTACCTATTGCACGAACCATAGATTTGTGTATGAATATTAACAGTATCTCCACACCGTAAACGTAGAAGAACAAAAGGTCGAGCGACACGGACGACACTCCGTCAACCACGTCGTCTGCACCAGTCACCAGTCATTCACGCACCACCAGTCAAGTGCACGCCGTACAACAGGCACATCTGCACGCCTCATCCATTTCGTTGTTCATTATTTAAATACTACTTACTTATACATCTCCACTTGGTCCCGGAGCATATCTCTGGGAAGAAATAACTTAATAATAAAATAAAAGGCAAACTTGGTAATAATATAAATATATTAAATAATAGGTAATATTATTAAATGAAAATATAATTATTTTTTTGTTTATTGTTATTTTATTTTACACAACTAAAAAAAGGTTTTGTAAAAAATTATATTAGGTATGTACATCAGTATTATACTTTTTAAAATCATAAAAACAATTTCAATAAAATTGTACAAATTTAATAGTAAACTTAGATTATCTTTCAGTAGTTTCTCTGCATGAATGGATAGTTCAAAGCCTTATCTAACATACCTGCTCATTCTAAAACTAACCAAAATATTAAGTGAAATTAGCAGTAGATCTATTCTATGCTATATATTTTCTTTGCAAATCTGTACCGTTCGACAGATCGGTCTCAAAATTTGGAAACTTTTTCTTTAGGACCCGGCGGGTAACATAAACGACATTTCTTCCCTTCCTCTTTACCCCTTCCCATCCCCATGATATATATTTTATGGAAACTCGACCGATCGGACTCAAAATTTGGAAACTTATTCTTTAGGACCCAGCGGGTAACATAAGCGACATTTCCCCCTCCTCTTTTACCCTTACCCCTCCCCCTTATATATTTTCAAGGCAAATCTATACCATTCGACCGATCGGACTCAAAATTTGGAAGCTTAATCTTAAGGACCCGGCGGGTTACATGAATTTTTAATATTCAATATAAATTACTGTATTGACAGTCCAACATTTTACTGAAAATAAATAGGAAATATTGAAAAAAATATGCAAACTTTGATTCTTCTCTACTTGTTAATTCTTATCTACTTGACTGTCGACATTTCATCCACAGCTTAATGAATATTTTCTATTCCAAAAGGAATGAAGTTTTTGCTATCAGCTATGTGATATATTTTATATAGTGTGAGCATACAATATATTTTCGTTACAATTTGATATGTTTGTACTTATTCTGAAAAATAGAAGATTTTTTTGTCATATTTTTAGTTTTGGCAAATGGATGGTTATACACAGACACCAATTTATACTAAACAATTCATATCCACCAAAGTTTAATGTTCCATATAAATTTGGCACAAACAAACAGATCTCAATACCGCCTTGTAGTATATTTTATTCAACCTTTACAAAAAAACACCAGAAAATGAAACTGTCATAATAATTTTTAATGTGGAAGAAATATCATTGATCATTATTTTTTATTTCACATTCGGGATGTTACTCTCGGTTTAGGTACTTGGATACTTTTTGTTGACAACAAAAATGTTTATAACAAATAGACCGAAAAAGTGGTACAAGTGTTTTTTATAAATAATTTTTTCTTCTGAACATCTTCTCTTGTATCAGAGTAAAATTCATCTATGAAAAAAATAAGCTTTGCTTCGTTTAAATTAATTTTAATCTGAAAAAAAAAGGATTGCCCTTAGTTGACAATTTTATAATATCATGTGAATTTCAACGTCTAATAACAGGCCATTATCAATCTCTGTGTTTTTTTCAGATGGACGTATAAAGATGCTTTAAATATAACAAGAAAAATAGATGAGAAATTAGAAGCACTCACACAGTTGTGTCTAAAGGAGCGGGAAATTCGGAACGGGAATTTCAGATGGACGTACAAAGATGCTTTAAATATAGCAAGAAAAATAGATGAGAAATTAGAACCACTCACACAGTTGTGTCTAAAGGAGCAGGAAATTCGGAACGGGAATTTCACATGGACGTACAAAGATGCTTTAAATAGAGCAAGAAAAATAGACGTTTATTCACAAACAAAACTTGGACAGTTAGAAAACAAGACAGGACAGATTCCGAAAAAAAGACGTGCTCCAAAGATAGAAATAGAAGCACTTACACAGTTGTATATAAAGGAGAGTAAAACTCTTAAGCCTTCTAAACAAAAAAACAACAATCCTATCAAATCGACAGAAAATGCTGAATACCGAGACTTGACGTATACAATCCATGTAACTTCATGCGAAACTGTAAGGACCACACCGAAATACATTAAAAATGATCACAAATCGACAGAGAATGTGATACTAAAAGGTTATAGAAAACATTGGTCAGTGAGTGCGGAAAATATGAGACCCTGATGCATTGCATTACAGAATGATTGACGAGGTTGAAACTATTTTAATTTTTTATTCAATGTAACATTATATTTTGTATTTGTCAATTTTTTTTTGCATTTAATCAATCTTTTAATTTTATTCATTTTTAATTAAATTTTACCATCTGTGATTGAAATAAAATTTTGTTGAAATTGTTTATATATTAAATCAGATGATTTTATTTATATTTCAATAAAATTTTATCATTTGTGATTTAAAATTAAACATTTTGTTGTAAGTATGTATTTAATTTTAATTTAAAAATCTTCTAATTTAATTTAATTTAATTTAATTTATATTTTAATTAAATTTTATTAGGTATCTGTTTTATTTACCATTTAAATAATATTTTGTTGAGATTATTCATCTAATAAATCAGTTAATTTTATTTATATTAAAATTAAATTTGACCATCTGTGATTTAAATTGAACTTTGTTGAAATCGTGTATTCAATAAATCTTTCAATTATATTTATATTTTAATTAAATTTTATAAACGACCAATCCGTTAAAATGTGATCTTTTTAAGTGAATATTTATGTAAAAGACTATTAAGTCCAGGTGCCGGACAGGTTCAAATTACAGGAAAAAAATTAGGTTAAGTATTTTTCCAGCATATAACAAAGTGGCATTCTATTTTCCCCATTTACCTCTGCAGTGAAACAATTAGTTGAATATTCAAAAAAATCTATTATACAAATGTTAAGAATTGAAATATTTTTAGGTATATATTATCACTGCCACTAGAACCACTAAAAATAATATTCTTCAAATATAGTTTTGATTTGACCAGTTTGATGTTTTTAATGTGAGAATTTACGCAAATTTATGCAAATACAAATCTTAAAAATTAAATAATTTTTTGTCAAGAATTTGGGCTGTCGGGCAATCGGCTGTTGGGAAGTTGATTGAAACCCGTTAATTCCACATGCATGTTGGCCACAGAACTTTTCCAAAGCCTGGGTAATCGACAACACGGCCTTCATTTGTAGAATAATCTGTACAAAGTTGTGTATATGTAGCAATCTCATTATAATGTGTGTTCCGCAAAAGAACACGCAAAAGATAGTATGGTTCCACGTGCCCAAACTCGAAGAAACGCACCGAAAGTTTCAGATGGCAAAGTCGTATAAAACCAATCTAGAAACGCCGGTGTAGTAGAGGTTGCCTTAAAAGGGCCAAAGAAGATCCAGAGAAAGTCCAAGTAGTCAGCAGGGTCATTGTAGGTAGAGAGAAATGAAAGAATGGTAAAAGTGGTCCGATAGGTTCTTAAAGCACCTTCAGGAGTACTGAATTGCTCGCTGTTATGAAACTGTTTATATAGTCAAATTACAAAATCCCCTCCATAACTCCATCGTAAAACAATCAGCCAACCACAAAGCTTGCTTTGCCGATTTCAGCGCTCGCGCCATCTCTGAGTGAATTTTGGTACTAATCAGTCTGACGATTGGCTGTGGAGATCGGCAGAAAGCACTTTGCTCTGACATAAAAAATCGTAAAAATGGTTTCATCGTCTTTTTGAGACGTAAATCATGTTAATTTATACAAAACTAAACCTTGCTGATAATCTAACATAGTCTATGGGACCCGCAAGGTAGTATTAACAGAGTTATTACAAGTTATGTGCCGAGTGCAATTGGCTAGTTACATTAAATTCAATAAAAAATAGTTCTTAAGTAGATACATGAATTTTTGTGTAACAATTAGGAAGTATATTTTATAAGGCGTCTTTTGACTATAGTTTGATGATTGAACAATTAATATTATGTCAGTTATAAACAATTTTATCAAACAAAATTCCTCCTACGTTTCTGATGTAATTTGTAGTCGTAAAACTATATTTTTTGTATAGATATTTACTGGAAGAATACAATAAAGAAAGTTTTAGTTTAATTGGACTGCTGTAGCGGCCAGTATTCGATTTTGACTGAAAGTCATCTTTTTCGGCACGGTATCGCTCGGCCGGTGGGGTCGCTATCAGCGATTGCACTCATGTTGAGCGTAAAAGGTCCGTTTCAGGGCCACTATTTTTAATTTCCCTTTTTTATGATTTCTATGCGTTTCTTGACTTTTCCTGTGTTTTTAATAAAAATAATTTTTTGAAGAATTTTTTAATGTTTAATTTATATTTTGTGTGTACGGTGCTCCACGCACTGTTTAGTAATGATGCTCCCCCGCCAGTCTACGTCCAGTCGGTCTTGTGCGACAAGACTCTGATTTTACGGGCTGGGTACCTGTAAATCAGATGCAAGCGATATGGGGAACGATCAGTCTGCAGCCTGCCGCCCCATTTTAATCTTCGGAATACCAGCCGGGCGCACCCATTTGGCTGGTTCTCGGAATAATTCTGACTACATGTCAGTTTCAGGAATCGAGATTATCACCCCTCGTACGCGGGTTAAATCCAGAAATATTCGAAAATATTTCCATAAATGCCGTGAACGGCCATTTATCCGAGATTATCATGCCTCGTACGCGGGTTCCAAAGTCCGTCAAGAACTATAGCTAACTCCATGTTAGCGCCCGGTGCAGGTGTACTATCATCATCATCATCATCATTACAGCTCAAGTACTCTAGCCAACTCCATGATGGCGCCCGGTACAGGTGTACTATCATTTCATCATCGCGGATCGAGTCTCTCAAGTACTATAGCTAACTCCAAGTTACCGCCTGGTGCAGGCGTACTATCATCCTCATCACCGCGGGTCGAGTCCTTTAGAAATATCCAACAATATTTCCTATTTTATGGCTCTAGGCCACCCAATTAGCTGCACTCACCACCCCGGTCCATTGCTACAGCGTGATTCTCTTTTTATTAAAAAATAAATAAAAGGTGTGACAATTATCCATAAATAATACATTGTACATGTCAATATTTTAAATCTCACTATAATAATAATATTATTATGCATAGAGACCCAAAAACACTGTGTTTTTTATTCCATATGTTTACATAAACATAACACAACTTGCGTCGTTTCACAATGACGTCACCGTCTCGCGGCGATCGTGGTTGTGAATTTGATCCTGCCCGAAACAATGTGTAATATCATTCTGTCTATGAAAATCCATCAGAATCGTGGCCTGAATAATTTTACAGGACCCTATTTTTAGAATTATTTGTAGGCAATGCATTTTCAACCACTTATTTGTTCACTGAGAAAAAAATATTCTCAACTAGAAACAAATATATATTTCGAATATGGTTTTGGTTTTATTTTCGGTGAACAAATTATAGTTTCTTTATATCTAAATGAGTTATTCAAATTAAATTGTTCTGATAAAACTAGATTATGCTAACTTTATATTATTGTAATAATTATTTTGATTTATTGAATTTGTGAAATATTATTATATTTTAATTAAAACTTATTTAATATAAATTTGTTTTATTTTCATTTATGCCTATTTTTATTGTGATCAGTTTTTTTAAATATTTTAAATACATACAAGTTAGTTTCTTTCGCACTCAAGAAGGATTAACAAAATTTAAAGCAAATGAACCATCTTGTGTTGCTCTGAAAACAAAGAAACGACATTCAAAGTTTATGCTTTAATAATATGTATTAAATTAAAAAATTCTTATTTTATTTACTTACTTTTTCAACCACAGTGTCATTACCTTTTTGTTTTTTCCTACTTTCCAAATTCAAATTCAATCTCATTGTACACTGTTAGGTAGATACGTAGTATAATAATAAAAAAGTATTCACAGGTAAAACCTACACTTCTTTACCGACAGCTCACAGTGCGGCAAACTTAAAAATTAGCGAAATGGACATACATTTTCTTTTTCTTGCTTACAGCAAAATTTACTCATCCTCTCCTCTTTCTTCGTTTTCTTCTTGTAATATACAAGCTGGAATGAGCTTTGTAATATGAAAAAGTTTTGATTCTTTTTTTTTGTGCTCTTTATCTATTCTGTATGTTGAGTTAGAAATCTTTTCAATAATATATTGTCCTATTTTTTCATCTAATTTCATCTAATTTTTAATAGTTCATCTAATTTCTTTCTGTTTAACTTGTTTCCATTTTCCACACACACCATGTCTCCTATATTAAATTCATAATATTTTCGATTTTTATCGAATATGTTTTTGTTATATTTATGTGATTTTATTGTATTCTCAAGAGCCCTTTTTCTGTCTTTGATTCAGTCATTATATGTTTTTTCTTGTTTTAATTCATATGGTAAAATAGTGACATCTGTACCATACATTAGGTAACTTGGAGAAAAGCCAGTGACTGAATTTTTGATGTTAAAATAAATGCGTATCTAGTAAAGTGATCTACTAATAAATGTAGATATTTTTTGATTGATCTTGAACCTCCAAAACCCCCAACTGTGTCTATAGAGACTATTTCGAAAGACTTTATGGCCTGGCCTAGATGGGACATAAGTCCAAATTTGTCATGTCCTCTAGATTTATTTTTAATACAAATTTCACAACTTCTACAAACTTTTTTTATGTTTTCATTAAATTTTGGCTGTATAAAACAGATTTATCGTCTTCTGAGTTTGTCCAATTCGTATGTGTCACAGGTTTTCATGTATGTCTTTTAAAAGTGTGGTGCTGAATTCTTCTGACAATATTATTTTTTCTTTATTTCTGATCTTTTTTTAGCTATAACCTTTTTCTTTCAATTAATTTGGCTTTTTTGTTTTGTACCTATGTCTTTATTTTTATTCTGAACTTTTAAAAAACCTTGTAACCAAGTTCACAACTTTTAATTGTTCATCTGTATTTTCCCTGGATTCCAATACCGGATTCCTGCTTCGGCATTCTGCATCCAAATTTTTTTTCCCAGGAGCATATTTTATTTTAAATTTATATTGTCTAGACCCTCTAGAGAAGCATCTGTGTATATATTAATTGGTAAATCTTGGTCAAAAATTTCCAAAACTGGTTGGGAGCGTAAGAGGCTTTTTATCATCTCAAACGCTTTTTGACATTTATTGCACAAAATAAATTTTTGATTTTTTCTAATATTATTCGATTTTTTTTTTTGAAAAATATCGATATTTATCGTCGATATATTTTTTCACGATATATTGAATATCGATATTTTCGATTTTTTTTTTGGCGACCTTTTTTTGGGTATCTTTTTCACTTTTTGTCCGGCGGACCTTTTTTTGATATCTTTTTAACTTTTTTTGGTCATCGATATATATTTTTTTCGATATATCGATAGTTTTTTCCCGATATATCGATTTATTTTTTCCCGATATATCGATATATTTTTTTCGATATATTGATATTTTTTTCCCGATATATCGATATTTTTTTTCGATATATTTTTCTCGTTATATCGATATTTTTTTTCCGATATATCGACATTTTTTTTGTGACCTTTTTTTTTGTATCTTTTTCAGTTTTTTTCTGGCGACCTTTTTTTGGTCATCGATATTTTTTCTCGGATAATCGATATATTTTTTCCGGTGACATTTTTTTTTTGATCGCCAAAAGCTTATTTCCCTTACATTTTTGAAAAAATAATATCGATAAATATCGATATATCGATATATTTTTCGCAACGTATATCGATTATTTTCGAAACTTTTTAAAAATATCGATTCGATATATATCGACATTTTTTTTTCATTTACCCATCCCTATCTTGTGTTACGAATCTAATTTAGGGTGTATGGGTGATGGGTCCGCTCTGTACTCACTACTACAATGTAGTACTACATTACATTGAAGTGCACACTTCGCACGTTTTGAAGTGTAGTGCACACTACAAACTACAAACACCAAAGTTATTGAAAGTATAAGCGCTTGTTCAGACACAGCGGGAACCGTGCCGTTTCAGAATCGCATGAGATCCGTGCGGGTCTCATTTACCTAGGTTTGTATGTGATCGTTCAGACACAACCGTGCGGTTAGTCAACCGCTGCGGTGCCCGCAACCCAACCGCTATAAAATAGACCCGCACGGCGCCCGCACGATGCTATTACTATGGAGCCTTACGAGAGCGTTCAGACGCGTTGCGGGCACCGCACGGTTCCCATGTCACAACAGAAGCACGCGTGCTTCTCTTTTCTATGGTTATGGATCGCTTTGACACTGAATTTTTTATTGATGAAGTGGAGAAAAGACCTGTAATATGGGAGAAAAGACCTGTAATAATGTGAGGATTACTCAAATATGCCAAGAACCAAGCTTGGCAGGAGTTGGTGGAGATATTTGGAAATGGTGGAAAAAAAGAGTATTTTAGAGAAGTAGGTATTTATTCACCAAAAATGAACTGACAAAATGACATTTATGTGTCTTGCCATGGAACACGGCCGTCGTTAACAAAGTAATGAGCGAATATATCTCTGATATTCAAAGATGGAGAACGGCACCAGAACTGTCAAACTGACGTTTATTTTCGCGCGCACAAATCGCTTATTAACCGCGGCTGTGTGAACAGATGACACAAATCGCGTGTTTTGAAACGCGATTCTGAAACTGAACGGTTCCCGCTGTGTCTGAACAAGCGCTAAACTTCAAATAGTACACTTCATTTCAAAGCGAACACTACAAAGTACATACACTTCAAAGTTATCGAAAGTATGAGAAACATACTTTAAATAGTGCATTTTTTAAGTGAAATTTTTGGAAAGTTGATGTAGATATTAGCGAAGGGAAAAACTACATTTCAAAATGAAGACTACAACACACACACGTTCACCAGTTTGAAGACTACAAAGTGTACACTACAATTGTAGTGTACACTTTGTAGTCGAAGTCTTTGTATACTACGAAATGAAGTGAAGTAAATGAAGTGAAGTAATGAAGTAATTGTAATATTAATGAAGTGAAGTAATGAAAATAAGTAATTGTACTACAAAATTGTAGTACAATTTTTTCCCGAAATAAAAATTTGGCGAGCTAAAAAAAAAAAAACTTCACTTCAAGTAGTTTTTACTACAATTGTAGTGTACACTTTGTAGTCTTCAAACTGGTGAATGTGTGTGTGTTGTAGTCTTCATTTTGAAATGCAGTTTTTCCCTTCGCTAATCTGTACCGTATAATGGTCCAGAGCCGGAAAATAACCTCCGGAAAAACTCAAGTTTCTTTTTTTAACCCTCATCCTCGGGAAGAAGTAGCGTGTCCATCTCCCGGTAGTGGCGGTGTCCCATCTATCTTGCCGTACTTCTAACATTATTAGCCTAACACGCATTTCCAACGCTTGTAATCGCTCGTTTTCCAGGGGCCTGAGAGTTCTACCAAAGTAGTCTATTTCCAGGCCCCTCTTAAAAGCCAGATTAATTAAAATAAATACAAAATTGCACCTCAGAAGACCTGAAATGAGCCCCGTGTGAGTTAACAAGATCATATTCATACACGACAATTATGAGTTATGCAAAGAAAACTGTGATCTTGAATCTTACTCAGAGCGGTGCATAGGTTGAAGCAGGAGTCGAGTAGGAGAGAAGAAAAAGTCGCAAGTAGATCTGGAGGTGAACGCAGGTAGAGCAGAACTGAATTCTGAATCCTCGTGTCACGTAATTTATTTAATTTATCTTTCAGGGCCCGCACGCCCAGGCGCATTTTCAACAATTAGTCGGAGGTCGGCATTTCGGGAACCGACGATGCCTATCTCTGTCTGATGGCGGGATCACTACTCATAATTTGAGCAGTGGTCCCGCATTTAAATTTCAATAAAATATATATAGCAACTTTTTTCTACAGTTTTTTCATACTCCTTCTTCAAACATATTTATTTTTATTTTATTCCATTAAAATATGTCCACTCACAGGACCACCCATAACTACGTAATCAGGCAAAATGGGCCAGGTTCGCCAAGCTTGGTACAATGATTTCGTATATTTTGGTCTCTCTGGCAAGCCTGGGTACACACAAATTCATAATATTTTATATATATATTAACATAAAAAATATACAAAGCAAATATTTTTCAAAAACAAGGACGTTTACATCAGTTATTTTCAATAAACTGCGTCGAGCGGGCTGGGCGTACCCAAAGGGTTTTATTTATTCGTGTCCCTCTTTTACCCCTTCCTCTCCCCCTGACATATTTCCGATGCAAATCTGTACCGTTTGACCGATCGGACACAAAATTTGGAAACTTATTCGTTAGGACCCGGCGGGTAACAAAAGTGACTTTTCCTGCCTTCCCCTTCACCTGATATATTTTCCTATTATATATATTCTCCCTCCCCTTTTACTTTTTACCCTCCCCCTGATATATTTTCGATGCAAATCTATACCGTTCGAATCAAACCTTTGTTTACCCCACAAATTTATTTTCAACTTAATCCTTAATCCGTGCAACGCCGGGTACGAACAGCCAGTTAATAAATATAAATAGTTAATAAATATATAGTTAATAAAATAGACTCTCAGTGCAAGTCCCAGAGAATCAGAGGCAGATACAGAAACTAACAATTAATTATTAAACACTTGTCTTGGTGTGAATGAATCAACGCGTCTTAAAAAGTGATTAAAATAAGATGCAATTTAGTTTTTGTAATTTTTTACCTTTAATTTTTTAAGGGATATTTTCATAATTTAGTGTTCCGGTAATTTTTTTAATACAATTGCGGACACGGATTACGTATCGCATTAATATTCTTACTATTTTCAAACTAAGCTAAACGCTGTGCTGTGAAAATAGGACTAACTTGGGGTGTCCTGGAGTGGAGTCCGAACCACCGACCAGATCACTAGGCGAGCATCATGATCACTACTAAGTACCACCAACTTGCTACTCTATAACTAGTCGTTTCAGATTTAAAGAATTTTAATAAAAATCCATGAAAATCTTATGATAAAATTGTTAATTAAATTTTGATAATAGAATTTTGTTAATAAAATTAATTTATCTTATTACATACGAAAATTACGTAAATTTTTATTAATTTTTGAGGTTGTACAAAATTAAAGAATATTAATAAATAATGGTCAAGTATTAACAATAAGTAAAGATAATAAACACTGTTATCGATTAATGTCGTTCATTATCGATAACACAAAGGATAATATCGATCAAACGATAAATTTCATTTATCATTATCGACCATTATCGACCGAACCGATAATCTTTTTTTATCGTTTCGTTTACTATCGATTCCAACATTTCGCTCCTTACTGGCCATCCCTAGACTGTACCTTACATGTCAAAAAATGTATAAAGAAACATGCCTGAAACACCCCCTTGCGCAAAAATGGACTCGGCTTCGAAGAAATTTTAATTCGTCAGTTTCGGGTGGACTTTTCCTCAGCAGATTATACGAGGAGGGGGGGTTTCCCAAAACGACTGCTCAAAGGCTAGAATGACTTAAAGTATCAAGCATAGATAACACAATAATAGTATCAAGTCTTACATTTCATCAAATTTTAGGTTTGGGGTTGCTATCACTTGAAACCGGGAGAGCAAGATGAATCGATTTTTAGGAAAAATCAAATGTGTTCGAAAACCAAGAGAGAATAAATGTACATGAATGGGAACTTTACATTGTCATAAATAAATGTAATATAATTTCAATTCTTCCAAGAAGGGTAGACCGGGTACGGTTGTAACATTTTTATTTCAACATATCGTCGCTGTATATATAATTAATCCTATGTGCCGTTTTAGTACATTCTGAGATAAACGAATGAAATTGTTTTAAAAAATAATTGCACAAACTAGAATTACTAAAAATATTATAAATAAGTACTAGGCAAACTTTCTAGATGAACGGCAATGTTTTTTAATATATCTCCATTATTTATATGAAAACTTGACAAATTGATTCGTTCATCTCAGAATGTACTAAACGGCACATTAGCTTTATTGTATGTATAGTCCGTCTAAGGCCCGGTTGTTTCAAGTTCGATCAAAGTAAGCGGTCGATAAAAGCATAGATTTTTACGAAAACGGATCGTCTGATTGGTGGAGAACGTAAAATTTCAGTTTAAACTCTACGCTTACTTTGATCGAATTTGAAACAACCGGGCCTAACTTATCTGAAGAATGGCCAAATTTGGAACTAACGACGCCATATTGGATTATCTACAGCTGACAGACCTTTGACAGACTTTGTTTACAGAGGGGTTCACGACTGTTTCGATAGTTTTTTAAGAAAATTTTAGATTGTCACCATGCCAAAAACCATTAAAAGCGGTGTTCGGGAAATAATCTTGAAAATGCACACGTTTTTTGAAGAGGAACAACGTCTAAAAGCCCCAATTATACCGTTTGATTTTGTTCATAGACTTATTGCCGCCACTTCAGGTTAATGCTGCCATGCAGTTATAATGATTTTCCCATACTTAGTTTTTTATTTTACTATTATACAATTTCTGAATCGGCAATTTACAAAATAGTTAAGGAAGGTAAAGTGGCCGTGGAAATGGGCATTAAAATATCTACAACCGGAAAAAAAAGAACAAGGATAAGTGGAAAAATTGAATTAGAAGTCGTAAGATGAGAAAAGTTTTAGAACATATTTTATTCGATAATTTTTTACATAGAATTTTTTTATTATTTTTACTTTTTATTACATAATTCATTAACGAGTTCATTTGTATAAATATCTTTTTTCAAAAATAAACTTTTTTATTTATGCACATTAAAGACTGGTTGCATCAACTTACTTTATAGCAATAGTTCATTTAAAGCATAGA
Organism: Agrypnia vestita; assembly: GCA_016648135.1. Classification (NCBI taxonomy): domain Eukaryota; kingdom Metazoa; phylum Arthropoda; class Insecta; order Trichoptera; family Phryganeidae; genus Agrypnia; species Agrypnia vestita. The sequence goes on along the minus strand of JADDOH010014274.1, from coordinate 17,406 downwards.
TTTTTACGAGAGCGAGTTGTTTGATCGGTGAAAAATGCAAAATATCTATGCTTTGAACGAAAGATTACTATAAACCAAGTTGATACAACGGCCCTAAACCGATTGATATCCTTAGGTGTTACTGAGTTAAACATGGTGGTCATGATCATTAGGTATGAGACACCGAATAAAACCGGCGCCACACTGCGCGGATCTTCCGCCGCGTCTCTTCTGTCGTGGAACATCGCTACATTTCTTTCCATACAATATGCGCTTATTAAACACACTACGCGGATGATCGGTCGATCTATTTGCTTTGCCGATTTGGCGCAACGGAAAAAACGCGGCGGAAGATCTGCGTAATGTGGCGCCAGCCTAAAAGAATTATTATTCTGTTTTTTTTTCCTGAAAATTGTATTTTTCTTTGATTTTGAAAAAACGCCATTTTGTGACGTGTATTTTACGAATGTATATTTTGATAAATTTATTTGTACGTTAATTTACATTTTTTGTTTTTTTATCGTGTCGTATACTGCTTAATAACTTGTTTAAGAAAAAACGAATTTGCATAAAATTCCCTACAAATTAGATAATTTTTAGACTATGGGCAGTACCACAACGATTGGGACGCCCTCCTTTATTCTCCAGATAAGTTGGACGGACTATATTGCGATGATATTGTAAAAACTACATCGCGATTGCTAGATCGAAACTAACTACTGTTAAATAAAGGGTCTTTATTTGGATAAAAAAGGCAATATTTGTGTTCTTTGTAAGGATAATTAAGGTACCTACGCAAAATCAGTATTAACGATGAAGGATAAAATATGATAACTAACCTCAACCTCAGGAAGATTGTGACAGAGGCTGGGGTCCAATGCAACACATAAAAAATCTTAAAAATTAGAAAAATAGTGTTGATGTTACAATCGGTCATAAGGCACAATTATTTAGGGCTTTGTGTCGCAGCTTTAATAATAAACTAAAACTATATTAATCCTAATAACAGTATTTTTCGTCAATTTTATAATAATAAACATAAAATAAAATTAAAAAAAAAAAATTAAATCACGGTTCTAATGAGACCTAATCATAAAGTCTTACAGCCTCTCTTATTATTATTTTAATATAGATTTGACGCGATATGAAGAAAACAGTGAAATAAACTTTTGAAATTCTCAAAAAGAGGTAACAGCAAGTGTAATTGGATAGAATCCTTGTGAAAGTCACACAAAAAGATTCCAGTAAACCAGCAGATAGCATTGATTCCATTAGAGACAGAAAAATTAAAAGCTATTTTGCATTAATCGTTTTTATGTATATGAACATTTTTGGATCGTGGAAATCACTCTAGATTACAAATACCTTTCCAGAATAAATTAATAATGCTCGCATTTATTTACTTCGGTGTAATTTTAATTATATGCATTTAACATGTCTATCAACAGCCAATTACTAAAGGCCAGTTATCTCAACTCGGTTTATAGTAATATTTCGTTTAATGCTTAGATTTTTGCGTTCTCCACCAATCAAACAACATGTTTCCATAAAAATCTACGTTTTAAACAAACTTTTACTTTAAATCAAGTTGTTACAACCGGCCCTATATCAGTTTTATAATTGTACATTGATTTAAGATTTAAAAAATAAATCGACTCGTATCTAGTCGGTTTCCTCGTAGTCAGTTTCAAAATAAATACGTACTATTACATATTATAATAACATGAATAATTTAAAGGATATTTGATTTAAGTAATCAATTACTACGCTATTATTCTGAAATGTTTGCAAATTTTCACCTATCAGGCAACATTTTAAAATTATCCACCAATCGTCGACCGTCTCGAATATAAATTAAGTTGGTAATTATATCACGCTAAACTAGTCTCTAACATAAATGCAATTAAATCTATTATTGCGTGTGATTGAAGGAATCGCGACATCCTTGCTGCCGCCTGTCTCAAAGTTTGCGGGCATTTTATAAATTCGGCTTCGGGTTGGTCATGCTTCAGTTTCGTTGAAGCGTTTGATTGCAGTAGTTGTGAAAGTAGATCGGTCAAGGAGTTCCCAGGAGTTCTTTTCCAAGTGTGCATCGTTTGAAGTTGAGATTTTTTTGCTTTGATCACAGATACGATGTGAAGTTACCTAAGGTTACAACATTGGTGTTTGAACCTAATAAATTTTTTTAGTGTTCATTGAATGTTTTCTTTTGAATTTATTTAAATTTAATGCGATTATAATAAGAGACAATGTAGTTTTCTAACTTTTGAATAACTTGTGATGTCTTCGGACAAAATAAGTGTTTGAACATTGAAGTGTTACCATATTTTGAGAGTTTCCATTTAGCGTTTTCTTAATAATTTCCTTAGACTGTGAGACACTTGTGTCAACTTTTTACAAACTAATAACTTTATAAAAACTAAAGTGCGTCGTTTAAGGCTTCTTTCTTCAGAAAGTGACTTGATGAAATCTCTACAGAAGAGGTAAGAGTTAATTATTATTTATTTTTTATTTATTTCTTTAATTAAAACATATTCTATGATAGTTATGACAAGTTAGATGAATCAAATAAGTACAAAAATATGCATAGATATAGATAGGTACACATTTTTCGTAAAAAAAACTATCCCAAACAATTAAATTTGCGTACGTAAGATTAATTACGTATCATTTTAATTAACTACGTGATAGTACAACGCATTTTTTAATAATAAGTGGAAAAATAATAACCATTCTCAATTAATAATTAAGACAAGAAGGTTTTTTATGGCAACTCCAATAAAACCAGTTTCCTAGAGATTTCAAAATAAATGCCTTTTGACCAATATTTCGTTAGAGATATTTTTATCATTTATTAATTAGTGTTTGTTATAATATAAAATATGTTTTGATATTTGAAGCTTTTTTTAGTAGCTTTTTAGTAGTAAAGGGAAAAACTACATTTCAAAACGAAGACTACAACACACACACGTTCACCAGTATGAAGACTACAAAGTGTACACTACATTTGTAGTAAAAAGTACATGAAGTGAACTAATTGTAGTGCTACGAAATTGAAGTGAAGTAATGAAGTAATTGTACTACAAAATTGTAGTACTAATGAAGTGAAGTAATGAAGTAATTTTAGTATTAATGAAGTGAAGTAATTGTGGTACAAAATTGTAGTATTATAGTACAATATCAATTATATTCCCAACGTAACATTTAGCGACCTAAAAAAAAGGTTGCCAAAAAGATTTCTTCGTTCAGTCCCAAAATTTTTAAAACCATGGGGCGGGGAGGGTTGTTTCAGTTTCCAGAGATTTCTTCGTTCGGTCCGGGTTCGGGGGGAGGGGGGGTTGTTTCGATTTCCAAAAATTTCTTCATTTATCTACATAGACTTCCTAAAAATTTCACATACACAATATACTATTTGAAGTAGGTATTAGGGATGGGCGTTGAATGGACGGACTAGTTGAAATCAACCGTTGACGTTGCATCGACGCGTCGACCGTTTACGTTTATCGCATGGACTAGTTGAATTCGTAGACGGTGGACAGCGGACGCCGTGGTCGGTGGACGATTCGAGATTAACGCAATGCAAAGCAACGAGCGAGAGCAAGACAAAACGTCTCCGTTTATTTCTCTCTCATCTCTCGCTGTCGACTTGTAGATGCCATAGACGTCATAGACGGCTCGACGGGTAATTTCATTTCAACTCTAAAGTACACTACCATAGAGTGCAGATCTGTGTACACGAACTATGACTAGAGATTTGAAATTTGAATACATGCGTAGGGCGAGATAGGCTTAATAAGCTATTATCTATTATTTTTTTACTTGATTTTTTGTGATGTCACGTGCGACGATTCGGTGAATTCCCAATTTTACGCTGTATAAAATAAAACAATTCTGTTTAATTATTTTATTTTTTATTGAACTATTATTAATTAACAGGCCGGCTAGATATTTTTCTAAAATCAATATTTTATTCGATCGATCTCGACTTCTTATATCTACCTGAAAAGGGATGCAAAAATTTAATTATTGTGTTATTTCCTTACTTTTCAACTTTAGCATATAAATGATAAACAAACTAGTAGGGAATAAAATTTTCTATACCTAACTATGGTCCTTATTCAGGAGTCCAACATTAATTATTATATATGTAATATAATCTTGAATTTAGGTTTAATTAATTTTTATTAAAAATTCCCTATTTTCAACTTTATAGATAAAAAAATAAATCTATTATAATTTTGTTTACACCACTTTTTATTGGTTTTTTACATGTTTCGGGAACAATGTTCCTTTTCTCAGATTGAGCCTTAAACTAAAGTTGACAAATAATACAGATATATTTATTTATTAATAATGTCACCACAAAGTGAAAGCCTGACTTTGAAAGATGTATTCTTCAATAAATTTCTATATAACATCTCAAATGTAAAGTATTTTTAAATTATGTATTTATTTATAAATTTATAGATAATAAATAAATGTAAAGTATTTTTTACCGCACCTCATAACTGGTGCCTTTATTACGCAAAATCATTGTTTCCTTCCATTTTATTTACTCACATTTTAATGCTTATACCCAATACTTTCACTGCTTATATATGTAGTTTATATTTATATTTTACTGCTAACACCTGATATTGCTGTGTATACCTACTTCTTTCTTTGTTATATATAGAAAGAAGTATATAAAACAATATGTAAAAGCCTATAATGTGCGTAAACAAATAAATAATAAAATATTTCTTTTTACATATAAGCACAAGTAGCGGTTTTACTTTCCCCGAAACTATATTCCTTCGAACTTCTTTAAATTTTAAAAATTAACGTCATAAAAATAGCCAACGGTTGAGCCGTCGAGAAGCGTCGCGTTGTACCGTAGACAGTTGACCATCGTCCCGATGTTTAGATAGAACGTCCGCGACGTCCGCGTAACGAAGTTGACGCATCAACTAGTTGACGAATTCAACTAGTTGATCGTCTCGTCGATGGATGGACGTGGACGGTCTCGTTTCGTCGACGGTAAATACGTCGACGACCCATCCCTAGTAGGTATGTACTCGTACTTTCGGTAAAATGTGTACTTGTAGTGTTCGCTTTGAAATGAAGTGTACTATTTGACATATACATGTACTTTCAACAAATTTTAAGTGTGTGTAGTTTGTAGTGTGCACTACACATCAAAAGGTGTGAAGTGTACACTTCAATGCAATGTAGTACTACACTGTAGTAGTGAGTACAGAGCGGACCCATCACTTTTTTTAGTATATAATAACCTAATTTCGCCAATGCAGCAAAACGTCCGCCATTTTATCAATAATTTTCCCAGCACTAATATGGGCACTAAGTTTTTTTACGAAAAGAAAATGTAAAATTAAAAAAAGTAATTTTCACGTATTATGAAAGCTTCAAATATCTAAGTGTTTAAATGCCAGCTATGTACACTCGCCGAGGCACCCCGAGAATGGCTGAGAGGGATTGAGTGCACGATGCTCTCGTCTCGTCTCGTCTCGTCTCGCTCGCTCTCGCCTCGCTCGGTCTTGCGAGGAAGCGCGAGCGCCGCCAGCTGTGTTTGAGTGAGGTTGTTTTAAAAAATATCACATAAAAAGTATGTTTCTTATTATTTTCAGCACTAGAACTAAAATATTATAATCATCATTTTTTCGATAATAACAAAATAATATCGTCATCTTCACGGTCTAGAAATTATTTTGTTTGGTGCATATAAAAAAGACAAAAGCAGCAGTAGCCTCTATGTACATCTTGGTGAGTATCCACACTTCTAATAATGAAACGTAAGTACGTAAAAATAAGGTGCTCATTTCATGTAGTTTTTGTTTTGTAATACGTTCCATTTTATTTCTTTATTTATTTAAAATAATTTTAAATTAAACCTAATAACATGACCTCTCGTAAGCGTAAAAAATTGATATTTATTTTCAACCGCTGGGAATCTACAAACAAACGGATAAAAAAATCGTCTAACGCCTGAGAAGTTACAAATGTTGCGGTTTTTGAACAAAAACATTCCGGTGGTTTAATTATTAAATCTCTTCGTAAAAGAAAAACAGTGGTGTATTATTTATTACCTAGTTGAATTATTCGTATTCGTATTCGCCGAATAATAGGTTTGATATTCGTATTCGTAGTCGTGAAAATAGTATTCGTTGCATCACTACTAATAATTTAAATTTAAAACAATATACGGAATTGTGTGTTGAGTCTTTGTAGCAACATGATGGATAGAAAATATAGATAAATGTGTCACAGACTGTATTCATTTAAAAGAAATGCACGGATGGTTAATTTATGTTACAAATTATTAAATGTCCATTTTTCACGACAGATATTCTCGTATTAATATTTCATTTTTACTCTTTTCATGAATGTGTGAATATTATAGGAAACAGAACACCATTGCCTTTCGACCAAAAGACACCAAATTTTGCGTAATAATTCTTAGGCCGGTGCCACGCTGCGAGGATCTTCCGTCGCGTAACATCGGCAAAGCAAATGGATCGACCGATCGTTCGCGCAGTGTGTTTGATAAGTGCATATTGCATGGAAATAAATGTAGCGACGTTCGCAATGGAAAAGACGCGAAAGAAGATCCGCGCAATGTGGCGCAGACCTTGAGGACGTTGCGCAAATAGACATCCCCTGATCAATGCGTCCCTGCCCCCCCCCCCCCCACGTTCTCACGACCATATAATTTATATATATTTTGTATTTTTTTGGATGACATCCATTCCAAATTTACTCAAGCTACCTTGAAGCACCAAAAAATTAGAGGGAAATGTCGCCTATATTATCCGCCGGGGGAGGGGGGAAATGTCACTACGTTATCACCTTTATTTTTGCATGTTATCTTTAGGAGCCTAAAGAATAAGTTTGCAAAATTTGAGACAGGTCGGTCAAACAGTATAGATTTGCATGGAAAATATATAGGGGGAGAGGGGAAATGTCATTGTGTTATCTGCCAGGTCCTAAAGAATAAGTGTGCAAATTTGATAGAACGGTACAGATTTGCATGGAAATTATATCAGGGGGAAATGGAGGAGTAAAATGGGAGGGGGAAATGTCCCCTATGTTACCCGCCGGGTCCTAAAGAATAGGTATGCAAAATTTGGGTTAGATCGGACAAACGGTGTAGATTTGCATGAAATTTTTTAAATAAAATTGTTAATTAAATTTTGATAATAGAACTTTGTTAATAAAATTGTTTTTTTTTTACATATGAAAATTACAAAATTTTTTTGAGGTTGTAAAAAATTAAAGAATGTTAATAGGTATTAGTCAAGTATTAACAATAATTAAATATAATAACACTGTTATCAATTAAAATCGTTCATTATCGATATCACAAACGATAAGATCGATAATATTTATTTTTATCGTTTCGTTCATTATCGATTCGAACATTTCGCTCCTTAGTGGCCATCCCTAGACTGTACCTAACGTGTCAAAAAAAGTCATTCTGAGATAATAAAATTCAAAGTCTCAGAAATCAAAGAATGTGTGTAGTAAACTATTATATTTAACCTATTGTGCACACTTTGTAACTATTAATATAATATTATTTATAAATACCTACCACTGGGGTGGAGTTTTCTAGCGATGGGAGGCAGGGTAGTAAAATAGATAGAAAAATCGGAGTTGCGGCCGGCGTTTTTCGTTCTCTATACAGAGTAGCAAAACTTCACAGGTGGATTCCCGCCTTGATACGCCCCTCTCTTATCCGTAAACTTAACACAACAAAACAATGCGCGTATACTGTACCCACACTAACTCAATTGCAAGCTTATATGGAAAGACCTATACCTACCTACAAAAATTTTTAACATGTTAAAATTTCCTTGAGAGAGATTAATTAACGACTTCAAAATAATTAATTAATTCATTTTGCATGTGTCCTATGACAAAATATTTTTGCGAAATAGACTTTATATCATTAATTATCTTATAATATGTATACGTGCTACTCGATAGCCCGACAGAGAAGCAGTAAAAGCAACCATAGTATTCACAGCCACTCCCTGAAGGGGAGAAATGACGTCACAAATATGTTTTGGTCCCACTACCGCGACCATGAACCGGTAGAAGATTCACTCTGTCCAGCATTCCCAATCTCGGAAACCCACCCAAGCCGCGAGTCTCTCTTGGCCTTACATATAGCCCGTGAGTACGCGGCTCAAGCAGTCCAGAGCTCACTTAGAAGGATCTATTGCCTCACAGAGTCGAAAAGACCCTGTCTGACTACCCCGCACCCCTAGTATGAGCGTCTATAAGTCCCGCGAAGTGAAGTGAGTGTTTCATTCCACCAAATTGTTTTTGCAGTTTTTGATGGCGTGGTGCGCCCGACAGCCAAGTCCGCCGTTCTAACAATCAAGCTCAATTTAACTTGTCACCCACCAGGTCTGGTTTTCTGGATCTATACTCTAAGATATCAAGCAATTCATTTTGCAAAATTTCCCTGAACCTTTCCCAGTCCGCGTGTTTTGTTCTATAGTTCCAAGAGGTATTTCTTTAATAATATTTATAAATAAATTTCTTTACCGAAACCAAAGGGGACAAGCCAGTGATCACTGTTGATGACACATAAAACTCAATACAGACAGATAGACATTGAGTTTTAAAACTATAGACTATCTGTTTGTACCCGGCGATCCATGGGTTAAGGTTTAGTTAAAAATAACGTTCCATTGTTTCGTAAAGCTCCTAAGTAAAAATAACGTTTCCTATTAATTGTTCGAAGAATATTTTTTCTTCTAAATGAAAGCTTGAACTCTGTGGTGACATTATTATTAAAACAAAACACAAATAACTTTGTTTCCACCACTTTATTAGATTATACAATCTACATGTTTCGAGAACATTGTTCTCTGCTTCAGGATTGTTTGTGTACTAAAATTTAAAACATACATGTGTGTTACGGTGAAGGGGAGGGTGAGGGGAGCGATGGGAGTAGCAAAAGCCCTTTAATTGCAGATATTTTCGTTAATAATTTAAAAGTTTTTTTTTTAATAATGTCATCTATTTTATCTGCTGAGTCTAAAAGAATAAGTATGCAAAATTCAGATTAGATCAGACAAACGATGTTGATTTTACTATAATATATATGTTTATCAGAGGGAGGGAGTCAGGTGAAGGAGGAGGGAGAAAATCTCATCTTTGTTACCCGCCGGGTCCTAAAGAGTAAGAATGCAAAATTTGGATCAGATCGGTAAAACGGTATAGATGTATATTGAAAATATATCAGGGGGATGGCGAGGGGTAAAGGGGGCGGGGGAAATGTCGTTTTTACTACCGCCGGGTCCTAAAAAATAAGTATGCAAAATTTGGGTTAGATAGTACAAACGGTTTAGATTTGTACAGAAAATATATCATGGGATGGATGGGGTAAGAAGGGAGGGGGGAAATGTCGCCAATGCTATCCGCCGGTATTTAAAGAATACGTAATCAAAATATGGGTCAGGTCGGTCAAACGGTATAATTTTGGTAGGAAAATATATCAGGTGAAGGGGAAGGCAGGAAAAGTCTCTTATGTTGTCCGCCGGTTTATAAAAAAATGAATATGCAAAATTTGAGTCAGATCAGTCAAACGGTACAGATTTGCTTGGAAAATATATAGTGAGATGGGAGGGGTAAAAGGGGGGGAGAGAAATATCGAGCAACGCCGTGTACGAACAGATAGTTATTTTATAGTTTAGGGCCCTGTGCAATGCATGCGTCCACTTACGGGACCCTTCCCCTAAATTAATGTATTATTTTGAATGCACTCCCAATTCTGCATAGTTACTCTTTATGAGCCTGCTTAAAAATAGACTGTCTCTGCACTTCTTCTAGCTACTTAGCTTACTTCTCAAGCTCAAGGACAGATCAATGATCTAGTACAGCCATACTCAACCAGCGGCGCGCGAGCCGCATGCGGCCCGCCAAGCTTTTACATGCGGCCCGAAATAGATTAAATATTTGGCATTGTAAGTTTTTAATATCTTGAAATACGCACGAACAAAAAGACAAACTCCTGTCATTTTAAAACCGGCGATATCTATGGTTTAAGAACGCATTTGTTTCGACCACAGATAGTTTCAACCACAGAGTGTAAGTTTTGTGTTTGTCATGTAATTTTTTAGCCATTTTTAGTGGTCCTCGTATTCCACATTCATCCATTACTGTCAGTAAAATCTCGTGTTCCAGTGTGTCGAATGCTTTTTTGAAATCTGAAAAAAAATATATCTACTTTTTTTATCATTTAAATAATACACACAATATTTGGAGTATATCCAAATATTTCTACAAATCGATATTGTATTTTTAATACATCGTGTCTTTACGGTTTCCCGCCACAATGTGGTTTACGGGACTCTGGAAGTTTTTTCTTTTTATAATTTCATCCTCCGTTACGTCTGTAATACCTAAGGTGTTAGAATCCGTACATACCTATATCATATTTTCGTATGCCTTTATTAAATTAATGTATTCTTTTTGTTAGGAGGCTATACAAAAATAAACGATATACGTTAGTTTAAATTTTTTTTTTCATTATTGTATTTTGAGTATATAAATATGATGAAAACAAATTTCATATAGAAAGAAAAGCGATAAGTATTATTATCATTCTGTTATTGTTAAAAAAATATTTTTTGAATAATCAAGAGGGCGCGCTCTTATCTTGAATCAATGAATTCTGTTTTTGTCTGTATGATTTTTTTTCGTCATGTCAGTATGATGTTGCGGCCCGCATAACTTAGCAAACATGTGTATGTGGCCCGAAGAAAAAAAGGTTAAGTACCGCTGATCTAGATCAAGAAGAAAAGGAAGAAGAAGCTAAATAAATTCTTGGAGATATTTTAATATTGACGATGTTCATACATCCTCTATTGATTCGCAATGTGAGTTTGAAGTACATTTTTTCTATGCTCGCAAAAAATATAGGCATAGAAATGAAAAACGATTATCAGATATACAAATAGTCCATTTAGCCATAATATAACAGTTAAACTCCGTTAATTCTAACTCCAATAATTGGAGATTCGCCATATATTTTGAAATTTTTGAAACCCACAAGTTCCAAAATATTAATTTCTTAGTAGATTAACCCCGGTTATGCGTAATTAAAAATAATTTTTAACCCCTGGCTCTATAAATCAATAACTATTAGGTCACACAATTCGAAATTTTTTGAATATTAACAAAGTCGAAAAATTTTTTTTATTTTTTTCGCAAATGAGAATAAGAAAAATTTCTATATCAGGTTCTTTAGTTGTTGAAATGGCGCGATCTTTGTGTTTTATATAGTGTGTTTTCAAAATAATTTTTTGAAATATGCAAAAATACGTACGTTTTTCACAAATTAATGGCTTTTTTTCACAAGGTTTACGATTTTAGGCTAATTTCACAAACGTACGTCGATTTTTTTTGTACTTTTAATTTCGAATGTATGGGGATCCGCATAGTACAAAATATATTTTTGGGTCCCTTGAATTTCGAATTAACGAGGTTCTAATGCATTTGGAATACTAGTAAATATTCTTTATTTGTAATACAAATAAAGAATACATAATGAATAAACAAATGTTTTGTTTGCAGATTGAATGTAGACTCTCTTTGAAAGTCATGAAAAGCAATGATGGATCCACCGAAGAACCTTCCAAAGAAAGCCAAACGCAGGCAACATCGCAATCAACCTGCCAATCTTCCGCCGTCTCATCGACAAATTCCTCCGACTCGCTTCCCCGTTGTCCCTCAACAATTTTACTACCCAGCCCGCCCCGCAGTCTACCACCATTCTGCCCCTCCACCGCAATACCGTCAACCTGTCTATTCTCCACGGTACCACCATTCCGTCCACCTTCAGCTCCCCCATCAGCTCGCACATCAGCTCGCCCCTCATCTCACCCTCCCATTAACCCCAATCCATTGCCCTGTTCCTTTTCCGACACTGTACCCTCGACTTCCTCACAACTGTGCCTATCAGAGTGTACACCTCCATCAGTATTCCTGCCCGCACCATCAATTTTTCCATCATCATCCCAACCATTACCAGGCCGGTCCTTCAACTCCTCACTACGCGCACCGGCGACCGGTGTTCAGAAGTCTTGCCCGCCCACGTTTTTTACCTCCACCCTACCACCTTCCCAGCCGTCAGTCTATCCGTCTACCACGACCATTTCATTCAGGTCACCGACCACGGTTTCAGATTTCCCCTCGCAATCGCCGTCCACCATTGCCATATCCCCATCCCAACAATTATTCAACCCACCGATCACCATTTCACGGCCTCCACTGCGGGTATTGTCCGCCACCACCATACCACCACTTATTAACACCAACATCCCACCTTTCTACACCAACATTACACCACCTGTCAACGTCATCATTCAACCACCTATGTACACCAACATCCCACAACCACCTGTCAACACCAACATCCCACCACCCATTAACATCAACATCCCGCCACCCATTAACATCAATACCAACGTGCCGCCGCCTACAAATATCAACCCGTATAGCTCTCCCTTCTACAACCCCCCCTATTATCCGCCCACCAATTCATCATCCTCGAGTCTCATCGAATCAAATTCGAGTTCGCCCGTACCAAGCCATGTGTACATGCAGCCGCAGCACGCTTCTATGATGCAGTATATACCTGGAGAGCAGTATATACCCGGAGAGCAGTATTTTTGGCCAATGGAGCCTTGGCATTATGTTGCGCCAGTTTATCGACCACTGCCTGTGCCTGTATTTCCGTCGTACCAACAAGGGCAAGCGAAAGCGTTTCCGGACCCACCACCGGCGATCCTGAGGGACCCGAACTACATCTTAACTCCTCAGCCGTCTATCCATGGTAAGATCCAAGAAAGAGACTCTCTGAGGATATTGAAGTACAGTGCAAGCCGAGAACATATAACTGAGTATGAAATCTCAGGAGAGACTTCTTCAACCTTCCGAAAAATCTCTTCCATTGAACGCATAGAATATGGTATAGTTCACAAACCACCCACAAATCCAGAGAACCGTGTACCAGACCCGAGTTTAGATTTCAAGCGTGTCTCTATAAGGGAGTTGTTATTGTACGCTACAAATAAAGAATATTTATCTGACCCAGAAGAAGAAAAAACTCCACCAGGTATTGAATATATCCCAAGATCTACAAAAGCTGTTGACAATTATGAAAATAAAAATCAACAACTGCGAGATTTAATGCAGCAGCAGCAGAAAACCAAAAAAAAGAAGAAATTCTCTCCCAAATTGGAATTAATTATTGCCGCACCACATGTGCCAAGAGCAGATTTGAAATGTTCGAATTCATGCGAACAAGTTCCGATGGTGCGAGGAAATTCACAACAACCATCAAAAACCCCACCTTATCATAAAGAACAGCGATTTACAGTTCGTGAAACTGACAAAAAATATCAATTTGCACCATCGACAATAATACCATGTACAGCAGAACAGCATCAGCCAAGACTTGCTGGTCCGGAAGTACTAGAAGAGTCTGTCAACGTTTTAAAGTTAAACAAATCTTTGCTTAACTCTAAAACGCAACCATTACCATTAATTTCGGAGGAGCCGATTAAATTGCCGTCATGTTCAACCGTTAAAAATTTGATTAAAGGACACTACGTAAAGAAAGCTTTCCATGTCCCAGAAGAACCACAATTTACATTGACTCCTACTCAAGGATCATTGCCAAAGTTGCCCGTCCATGAATTGAAAAAGTTACCCTCAACTCCAATTGCTTCTCCCGGAAAACAATTGCTTCTCTCCGAAAGCCAACAAAGTGCATTCCGTGTTAAAGAAAAGAAGAACTCTTCATTAACTGAGATACGTAGAAAGTCCATTAAAAAAGACTGCTGGAAGAAACCTTTTAAAATACTACAAAAGCAGTTATCACTAATTCAAAGCTATGAACCTGAAGCACCAAATGCAAGTAGAGAATCCCGTAAATATTGCAATTATTATAGGAGATCTTCACTCGATAGAATCCCTGAAACTCCGGAAAAGCCAATCCATTTCGGAGAATCTGTACCTTTTTCTAAAACGTCACATTCCATACCTGCCCAATGCCAGCAAATTTTTCCAGCTGAAGCACCCTTCAAAATGGGAAGGTGTATTCAAGATCAGAAAAAAACTATTAAGCTTGACATTGGAAGGGAATACAGTTTTCGCAGACTTTTTGCACCAAATGAGCCAACCTCACCTCCGACAGACGAACCACACAAAATCCAATTTGAAAAAAATGTATCATTATTTACTGACAATGGGCCGGATCCTCCACATAATGTAGTGCCGCCCTTTGGTGCAAAATTGGGGACAGTCCCACCATTTCCACAACCGAGGCCGCAGGACCTTCCCCCATACAAACCGTCCCCGGGGTGCACGCCACTCCAACCACCTTTCCGCCCGCCGACATCGAGGAGCACGGTCTTGCCGTGCCTGCCCTACGTCGGGCCTCTGCCTATAGATGCTTGGCCCCTCACTACAGGGACCGAGGTCACCTATACCTCGCCAATTGTACCCGTACCGGAATGTGATGATCCGGTTTTGGCTTCCAGGGTAGTCCAACTAGATGACTTACATTCGAGGTAACTATGTTACATTACTTTTTTGGTACTATCTATTATTTAGAAGCATAGTTTTAAAATTTTCTCAAACAAAAATATTAGACCTAAACCCAATAATATAATTTCATAGACGCCTGACCACAAGTAACGTGATATGGTTGTAGGAATGTTAAAATCTACATACTATATATACATCACATGATTACATAATATAAAACATATTCTTCAAATAAATAAATAAACAAAAGAATAGGATAGCTAGGCAAGGAATACTTCCAACTCATACAAACATGCTTTTAAGAATAATTGTAAAATTTTCCAAAAAATCATTTTATAACATGTCATCTTTTATTTTCATTATTCGCACAGGACAGTTTTGTTTCTATATTCCCCGCTACTAAAATAATGTTGTATTACTGTACTAACGTATATATACTTACACATTTGAATTTCTGTTTTTTCAAAGAGTTAAGATAAATAATCATCCCTCTGGGGACAGAATCCAATGGCTGTGTTCTTTGAACATACTTACATATAAAAATATTCTTAATAAATATTATGGATTATTAAAAGTAAAAGTCTGCTTTGTGAACAAACATTAATATTTGTATTCATTTATTAACGATTACAGTACCTCCTCACTAGGACAATCCTGTGTCGAGGTGGGCACGATATACAACATTCTTATAAACGTTGTTTAAAATTTACACTTTTTACTTTTTTTTTTACTTTACTTTAATTCTTACAACATTGTTAAAAACATTATATCGTTTTATTTTTTAATAGGTAATACTCGTTGTTAGTTCATTTTTAATCTCTTTAATGCGTAACACCTTTATCCAGTTTATAATGTGATTCTTAAATAGTATCCCATTAGTCGCATCATTTATTTCCATTGGCAGTCTGTTATACAGTTTAAGAGGCTCTTATACTTTCAATATTGGCATTAGTTTAATCACTTCCCGCTAAAAATGGCGCTAGTTTCGCTCAAACATGTATTATTTAAGCACAAAAAACGATAGCGAGAAATATACAATACTATAAAACGAAATAGAAATGTGCAAACTTTAACGCCTGACCTTTTAACTGCGTAGTGCTACATACGTAACCCTTTCTACATGAACGTAAGTTTTGCAAGTTTGGCGAAATTTTTCTGTACAATAATTATTCGATCCTTGTATTAGAGATGTGACAAAGCCGACCATGCAATGGATATTGTTTCTTTCTGAAATTTCACTCAAAATTTGCTTTTTTATGCTATTTTTCTGATTTTTAAGAAAAACATTTTTTTAAGATCTCCATTACATGTAATATATTATTTATATTATATGTTATTATTTTTTCTTTAGCGTTGAAAAATTGTATGACGTGTGTGAATTTTCACTATATTTTTTATTGTTTTATAACATTTTGTCTAATATCAATGTTAAATAATTCAAATAAAAACCATTTAAAAAAATTATGCGTGTACTTATGTATGTGCGTTAGAAGTTATACTTAAAAAGTAGAATAAAGACAAAATAATAATAATAATAATATTTTCGTTGTCTGTCCGTTACTTAATGGAAAGACGACTTTAGATATTTAGAATGTGACAAGCAATCAGCGCTCAACTCATGTTGCGCGGTCACGCAAAAGTTGTTATTAATTACTATACAGTCGTACACCCATGAAAATATGGTTAAGTATAAAGAGAATATAGAAATAAAAATATTCTGAATTATCTTTTCAAAACGTAAGACTTTCATGAAAGTAACTTATATCGAATATCTAAAATTAATTCGCAATAATAAAAGTCAAATAAAATGATAATCATCCGTATTCTGAACTAAGCAACATTGCTATTTCTGTATCTTGACAGTTATTGTATTACATTGTGATGCCGTTTTTTTGACGTTTTATGTTTGACAGGTTTGAAATTAATGAATTCAATCAATTAGAAAGATCATTATTCGTAATTGTGAATACATTAACATTTGTTTACGTTTTAGGGCTTTCTGATTGATTCATTAATTATTTCAAACATGCCAAACTTAAAACATCGAAATTAGTGTCAATATATTGTTATACATACCTGTCAAGATTGGGATAAAGATCTGACATCCCAATATTTTCAGAATAGCACAGATTAACTTTATAAAGTATTATATATTTATCAAATTTCTGAAGGGTGATAGTGCAAAATGATTAAACTTTTTTTTGCTTGTATTGAAGCGAATTTATTTTTAATATTCTACATAGTTACTTAAATAACAATCAAAAACGGAACATATAAACGTAAAACCTTATGATTAATAAACATAATAACAAAAGATATAAATCATAAAATCTGATTTTGAAAACTGGAGAAAAACGATTATTTGAAAAGATCAACAACTGACCATAATAAACGATTATAAAAAACATTCATGCATGTATGCGGTAGAAGTAATATTTAAAAACTAATATAAAGACAAATTATATATTAATGATGCTCAAAGTATTGAGTTGTATAAATCTACACTGATCATTGTCTATTACTGTATTGAATTCTATGAAAAGAATGAAAACTCATACTTACAGAAATGTAACCTCAAATATCTAAATATAATAATTTGTTTGTCTATCCGTAACGATTATTTAAAAAGTATAATAAAAAACGATTAACGGAACATATAAACGAAATCAAAACGATTCATTAAAACAGGGTATTTAAATAATACAACATATAAAGATGTTATAAAAGGAAAAAAGAAGGATTAATAAGATCCGATTATATGAACTGGGGTAAAACGATTCATAAAAAATATCGACAATTGACCACAATAAATAAAAATATATAACGACGGACGACAAAAATGGAGCATATAAACGGTTC
>JADDOH010014273.1:0-76861 GCA_016648135.1 Agrypnia vestita | reverse complement strand
GATAGATAGATCCCCTCAAGATTCCTGACTACATGAGTCGAAGATATAGTAGTATGAGTTTTTTATGGTGAAATAGCACACTTAACCGAGCACAAACCAGCTGTCAGCTTGCTGGATAAAGTCATGTATCCAATTCAAGAAACAAATCTATTTAGGATAGATAGATCCCCTCAAGATTCCTGACTACATGAGTCGAAGATATAGTAGTTGTTTGATCGCGAGTAATATTTAACCGTTCTGCAAAATATTGAAGAAACACAGAGTTTTGAAAAAATGGGTTGTTTAATTGTTGGTTAAGGATATTTGACCTTAAAAGTCAGCATTTTTGCAAATCTTCTGTAATATGTTAAAGGATCGTAAAATTAACTTATATCGAATATTAAACATTTATTTGATTCAAGTCATTTAAAAAATCCTCTACTATCGTAACATCGTTATTCAAAAAAAAGTACAACATGTACATTGCACGTGTGATTTCATTAGTATTAATTCCCGATTTTGACAACCCTACTTGTATTGACGAAGTACATGTCGGGGTTCCCATGTCAACGCGTTCAAGAAATGTTTTCTACTGCGAAAATATAAAACAACCATTTTCACTCACCATAGCTCTAATTATTAAACTATGCAATGAAAACAGTGAATTTGAAGACATTTTACAAGAAAGCTTAACACCTGCCGTCGATTTAAAATTTTATGGTACCTAATAAATTTGTTATATTTTCTTTTTAATGATTCAATTAGTAAAATTCCAAAATGTAATAATTTATTTGTAATATTATTTATATTTCCTTTTAAATATCGCAACATGTGAACTAAAGTGTAATAAGTCAATAAGTATATTTTGAGATAAGTTACAAATTTCACAGGGATTTAGGTTGTCTTTCACGCAAAAAATAGAAATAAATTGGTTTTTGTATTATTATTATTATTATTTCTCAATGTTTTTGACTTTATTCCAGAAATTTAAAAGATGTGCTAACACTTATGTGTAAAACAATATTGATTATAATATTTGTATATATCTACTTCTTTTATATGAGTAATTCCACCAACATGTTTCAGAAAAACCTTTCCATCGTCAGGGTGTTTGTATAACTGTAAAATTATCAAAATGAAATGTGTTTTGTTTCCTGTTTTTCTAAATTATTTGAAAAAATATTTTTAAATATTATTACTGAAGTTTTTGATTACTCGCAATTATTGGAAATATTTTAGAATTTTTTAAAAATGTCAATCTACAATGTTGCTGAATCAATTGAAAAAAATAATGTGTAAGCCTATATTTTAGACGTTATTAAATTGAAATGAATGGTTTTTATCTTAAGGCTGGACATTCACTGCAAATGCATGTTTCGACGTTTTTTTATGAAAATATGGGTTTTTATTATTCATTTATATCTAAATATATACACTAGACAACAATTTTTTAAGAGCAATAACTTAGATAGAACCTTTATATATTATATAAAAGTAATAAACTGAACATTATTCACAATAATTAATAAAAAAAATAAGCATTAATCGACAGGCCGCGGCCAATAAATCATTATAATTTTATTAATATTGAATATTTCTTAATATTAATATTTCTTTAATTAATTTTTATTAATATTTATAATTCTTAATTCTAGATAATGAAGCATACTTTATACGTATAAAAAATATATAATGCGTACATATAAATATTCATTAAAACTTAGCGCCACCTAGGACACTAAAAACGAATTTTTGGCCGCAGTTTTTAGTGCAATTGCAGTGTTGATCGTAGCCCTAGTGAGAGGTGTAGTGCTTTTGTTCGGAATTGTGCCACTGACAATCTGGCCACCCTCGACCGACTGGCTTTGTCGTCTCGCGACCCCGCAACACTAGTGCGCTTCCTTATTTATTTAAGGGTACGTAAATTTGGGGCTTCCTCGTACGAGACTACCCTGTACGGGGGAAGGGAGGAAATGCAGTTGCTACGGAAGCTGAGTTTTCAGTAAATATTTTGCAGAGCCATGTAGATTTGTCTATTTTGGAAGATGCACTGAGCAAAATGACTAAATTATTCGTAGTAAGAGATGTTTTCTGATTTCATTTTTTTCAAACAATATTTTATTAATTAAGGATAAATTATAGAAGTTTCACAGAAACGAAGCTATTTGTATATAAGAAAAGTGGATAAAAGTATGCTATACAATAGTTCAGGGCTAACAACCTATGTGAGCTGACTTAAGTGATCATTCTACATGCAACGTTCACCAATTCCATCGTAAGAATATCCACACATTAAATCAATTTTTTTTCTATATCGTATAAGAGACTTCCATCCATTTTTCTCTTATACAAATAGCTTCGTCTCAGTGAGACTTCTATAATTTATCCATAATTAATTAATCATCCCTCTGGGAATCAAATCCAGTAACTTTGTTCTTAAAACATACTTTCATATAAAAATATTGTTATATTTTTATCCCTTTCAATTCAGAACTCCAATTCTAGACTATTTTATTTATTTTACATCTTAACACTTGTTTATTCTAGGGGCGAGCAGTTAGAGCATTAAAGTGTGACATTTAATATAATATTTGAAACATGAAACATGTGTTAGCATGTGTGTGAAGATGTTGGTAAATAATTCTATGGTGTGGTGTGTCGTGATATTTACATGTTAGTGTAATGATTTTTAGTGGTTATATACATACTTACATAAATGACATTTTGTATTTATTTCATAAGATTTCTAACACAATTATTATAATATTATACAGATATTAATACATGAATGTATTCTGTCATATTAACATTTAATTTCATTGATTTTTTCCTAAATACACTCATTGAACGTGTCTGGTATTTTCATATTTAATGATAGGACGTGATCTTAAACGTTGTTAATTATTTTTGTACGTTAAACCGAATATTTGTGAAATAAAAAAAACCGACAGTAACATAAAATCATTATGCCTTTCACTAGTTCTGCCTCATGATGTACATAAATATGATCGAAAGCTTCAGTGGGCCTTTTTAACACGGCCTATTATCTCAATTGTCAGGACCCAACCAAAGATGGCGCCAGGATAACTCAAAATGATTTACAATTTTATCTGGAATGTCTTTTTAATAATTATTATGCCGTCTAGGGATTGGTGTGATTTGACTGCTAGATATCGTACAATTGTAAAAATCGGATGTGACGTAAAAAGGTACCTTTGCGTGGACATCAGTAGATGAAGTGAGCATCTTGGCGGGATGGAGAACTGATTGAAATATTACTCTCACTTTGCTGGTGCATGCTGCCAGTGCATCAATATATATAAATAAACCTGTGTTTCCCTACCCGCTAAGTTTTCTCCACAACCAGCAACAACCACCCACCGGTGGTGGATAGCCCTTGGTGTCACATCGAAAATATGCGAGTTTGATGGGGGTGGCTGTACGTGGGTGAAGGTGGATGAGGAAAATGTGCTTTCTAGCACATTGTTTTGTTATGGAAAGGCCGCAAATGCTTCAGATTGTTTAAAAATAGGCGCGCCGACTGTTTTGGTCAGTCCAGAAGGTTCCGGAAAAACCTGCTCGAGAAAGTTCTGGAAGGAGAAGGTTATAAAAAATTCCCGAAAGTTCTATAAGGTTCTAAACTGAGTGGCGGAATGTGTCGGTGTGTCTAGAAGGTTCCTGTACATTCGATAAATTTCTTAAAAGTTCTGAAAGGAGAATGTTCTAGAAGGTTCGCGAAAGTTCTATGACGATCCAAACAGTGTACTAAAAATCAACGCGTGCGACGCGGGCACATCTAGTTATGGGTATAAAACAGCACTGTGTAACGTGAATGTGAGCTTGGATAGTCTCGCCGTGTAGATGGGATGAGTTGAATAATTCAAATTAACGGTAAGAAACGATCTTTAGTCAATCGTTGCGAGCACGAGTTGCGAGTTACGCTTACGAGTTACGCTTGGAAATATTGCCATTCATCAACAACACTTAAAATGTTTCGTGCATGTTCGCAGAATTTACACTCTCTCGCTCGCACTCATTCGTATTGTGCGGGTACTTTTGCAGGGATCTTTGCGGAGCCCAACAGGTGAAAGGTTCAAGGCCGTCTCATTACTAAAGCGCGCTCTTGCGAGGGCCGTGAGAACTGCTTCTCATCGCAACACGGGGGAAATAAAATGTGCCGAGTACACCCTTACCCTGCACAAGGGTTGAGGAAAATAGTCCTATTATAAAATTTAACGATTTTTAAATGTAAATATATTTCCATGAGACGTGGCTTTTGGGTACAAATAAAAACACTAGAAATTAAATAACTATTTATTATGACATTAAGTTATGTCTAATTCACACTATTTCTCAATTAATCACTCGTCTATAAACACTTTATTACCGCTTGTTAACGCTTTAGTAACATAAGTAGGTATTTCGCTTAATAGTTTGCTCGGTTTATACTTGCTCTGGTCACAATGATTGTTACAGTTTGTTGGTTATATCGCACCGGTAAAAACACCTCACTTGTCAAAACAGACAAGAATGGCCGCGACACGGCTTTTCCTTTTATGGGAAACACGTTGGCTTTTTGATCATTCTTGACATTACTAGTTCGTTTCAGTCACTTCCCGACTGTTCTTTACGTTCCTCGAATGTTTTAGCAGATTTCAGAGTGTTAAAGCACGTCCCAAAATGTCATAGAATGTTAGAGAACTTCCGAACATGTTGTTTTCCTCGCGAGGCTCTGACAGTGCATAATTGATTGTTTTTTTATGTATAATTTTTTGTATGCATTTTATGTATAATTTTTATGTTTCATTAGATTATCTTTCATATTTAGTTGTAGAATAATAAATAAAATTGATGATAAAAAGAAATTCATAACATAATCCATGATTTCTTTCAACACTTTTGGTTTCAGTTTCTGCATTACCAACAAACAATTTTTTTTTTATTTCAAAAAAATCCTTGTTTACAAATAAAGGTACTTAATACTAATTTAATAATAACAATATAAGATGAATTACACATTTTTTTGTTGTTGTTAAATTTGTGGATTATGCCACTCTACTAGGCTACGCCTGTCCCAGAGTGGCGTTATAGAACACAATTATAATATTTTTTTAAATTCGTCAGTAATATTTAATTTCATAAGATAGGAATTATGTATCTACAAAGTATCAAGTGCAGTGTTAGTGGTAAGTTGAGTGAGTCATAAGTCCAAGTGTAAATATGTATAGAATAATTGTTTAATGTAAAAAGGGTTAAAGTTTAGTTTAAGATTATTTTTTATTTTCCTTAATTAATTTATTTATTTAAACATGTAGGTATATATTTTTATTTATAGACATTATTATGCAATTACAGTAAGTAAATTTTCAGTTGCTGTTCTACCTTTGCATATGATCTTATTTTTTATTAATTTTTCAACCGCTTTAATAAAGCAGCGTAACTCGTGATCGAAAGGATGTAGCGAGCTAAAAATAGTCGTGTTTACGGAGGATTTCTAAATTCTTTTTTATCTAGAAATTATCTCTGACTTAGAAATTTCAAATTATTTGTTTTAAAGACTTCGATTCGATCACGCCTTCGGTGTCTGTAATTTCTGAATATTATGAATCAACCCACTACCGTAGTCACACTGTATTTACTATTTTTATTTTATAAATAAACCTGGAGGTAGATTCAATTATATTATTTGAAAATGTTGAGAATCCTTCTCTCTCCCCCAAAACAATTGATTTATTTGCATATTTTATTTTATGAATAAATGAATGTGCGCCTGCCCTGATAAGAATGAAATAGTTTCGGAACCAGTGTTTATTCATTTTATTTATAATAATTATTATAGATTCCACCACAACGGTAACACCGTAAATATAAAAATGTAATTGATTTCAAATATCTCGTCATTATTTTTTGAAAATTATATGATATATTTTTATTTAATTATCACATTGAAATTAGAATACATAAATCACTGGTTAATTTAATTTTGTCTGTTTATTTCATATCTGGTAGTCTGCAATCTGGTTTCATTTTTACAATTTAGGTAAAAATGGCAATGCAATCCTAAAAAAAATCATTTGAAAACTTAAATTCATGAAGATTTTCTCATATTAACATTAGTTTTAATTATTATTTTATAATATATATGTTTAAATAATTGTTATTCGTCATTTTAAATGATGATCTTAAAGTGAAGTTAACTGTAAAAGTCTTGTGAATATTTTGTGTAGCTTTCCTGTTCCGGGCTCAAGTACAGCTCGTTAAAAATGTTACCAAAGTGGTATCTCTTGGCGTTACGCAAAAAACACCATGCTTAGGAAAATAATATTATAATATATAATATCTATTCACGTCAAATGACTATGGGTTCTATTCAGCAATTCAATTTTTTTAATAAGGTGACCATGACATTTATGATCTCATTTAATTAAAAATCTTAATAAATCATGTAAAAGTTTGTAATAAACATCATTAAGAAAGCAAGCGTTCTACGCAGGTTAATTGTATGAAGAATGCGAAGGTTTTCAAAATATGAGTGGATTTTACACGATTTTATTTAATTCAGCCACAAAATTCTGCAATCAATATTTGACCCACTTCCTGAACAATCTCTTAAAAATTTGATAGAGAGGCGTATTAGGATGACAATACTTATTATTTAATTACTTAATTAATTTTAAAAAATTAAAATGCAGACGCGTTTTATCGAACATTGTAGGTACATTTATTATTTTAAACGTGGCGTTTGAGTTTTGAGGTTTATTAAGTTTGAAAAAGAAACAGGATTTAATGTGACGAAGACCTTAAAGTACAAAATAATATTATATTTACAAAAAAAAAAACGCTTTTATAAAAAATGACTAAAAATAGAAAATATTTTTTACAATCACAGTACTAAGAGGGATCACAGTATATGCGTATGTCAATAAAATCACAAGTGTGGGGAGCTTATTCGTAATCCCCAACAATCGCTTGAATTAAATAAACTATGCACTCACATTTTTTATTTGAAATTATCTAATTATTCACAATTCATCATCACAATTCTATTTGATTGATTATACTTATCTCTATTACCCTTATATTAAAATTTTAATAGATACTTAGTTGTGTTCATAGATATCAAAAATTACTAATATCAGCCCCACGTTTATGATTTTACTGACATATACATATACTGAGATCACTCTTGGACTCTGGCTGTTAAAAAAATATTTTCTCTTTTTTGGCTTTTTTTATAAAACGGTATTAAAACATATTTTTTAAATATAATATTCCTATACCTGTTTTAGTACAGTGTTAGTTTAACATTGGATATACCTAAGTTCAATCATATTGCAATGTTTGTGGACAGTCATTAATATTATTTAATATAAATCATACATATTGAGTAAAGCAATGTATCTCTTTACTAATGTTATCAGTAACTAAACATCGTACATAATCTTTCATCATTTCAATTTTCACTTTGCATAAATTACTAACAGCTATAAAGTAACGTTAACACTTACGTGAGTTAAGTTTCAAAAAGGGTATCCATATTTCATAGGCGAAGAAAACTTATGCAATTTTCGATCCGCATTATTTTTATGGTGATCCCAGTAAAACATTAGCCTTTCCGTGCTCCTTTCCGGAACCACCCATCACAGAAGTATCGCGTTTCTCCAGTGAAGGCTAGCGGAGAAGGCTAAGTAGCTACTAAGTGTGCAATTCCCCAACTCCTGCCTCGTATTCCCGCCAAACCCTCACGTGACGATCAAAAATAGCCAGACTTCCTGTCAGTTTTAAATTTTTAACTATCTACCTGAATTTTATGGAACCGCCACCAAAACTTAACAGCACGCACATGCATGTTATTAAAATTTTCGTTAATAACGTAAAATACGAGATACAAGCTACAATAACTGCATATTATTCAAACATATATTAAAAGGTATATTGAAAGAATACCAGCATTTGTCGAATTGGGCTTAAATAATTGATTTGTATTTGTATGTATATTTTTTATTATAATATGACTTTCAAAGTTTGCGCTATATCTTTTCACTCTACAATATTACTTTTTTTGTTTTTAAATTTCTATTATATTACGTTTTACTTACGCTTCTGCTTTTCATGTACTTGCTTTTTACTTTAGATTATATTTTTCTTCATATACTTGTATCTATATTTTAAGTATTTTCTTTCCACTTTATGTCATTATTATGTTTACATGTTTTTTTTTCCTTTAAACTATATATTCTATTAATTTACACTTTACCTATCTGTTTTAAAAGCCCGGCGTAGGGCGTTAATTAATAAATAATAATAATAAATAATAAATAAAAAAATAAAAATATATATATATATATATAACGACAAGCCCTTTTTTGACAATGCATAAAATACTTGCTATAAATATACGCGTGCTTAAATGGAATTTGATTCATATATCTGTTTCGCAATAATATGCACGTAATTAAAATCGATTATATCATACCAGATACTTTTTTAACTTTTTTAACTCTCCGATGTAGCAAACTTTCATGAAAATCCTGGAATTTACTTATTAAAGTTATAGCAATAACAATATATTAACTATCTAGTAAACATTGAATAATCTCTTCTTGTTTCATCTAGGTAAACCATTCTCTTCAGTTATCTAAAAGAAGATGCTTTTATGCGCAAAATTTCTTCACTCACAGTCCATTAAAATTAAATAATTACAACTAAACAGGAATTTAATTATTTAATAAAATCCCTTACTGCACCGAAACATTTAAGAACTATATCGTCCCTTTATATATAATTAAGCCTATGTGCCGTTTCAGTACATTCTGAGATAAATGAATGAAACTGTTTTAAAAAATAATTGCACAGGCTAGATTTATAAAAAATATTTTAAATAATCACTAGGCAGACTTTCAAGATGAACGGCAATGTTTTTTTAGTATATCTCCATTATTTATATGAAAAATTCACAAATTGATTCATTCATCTCAGAAAGTACTAAACGGCACATAGTACATTTATTATATATACAGCGACGATATCATTTTATTTTTAAAAATCATTTTACATATTTATCTTACTACCATCCCTATGCCTTAGTTTCAACAATATCAGTGTAGCTTATCGGTGTAGTGGCAATGACACTCACCTACTGATCTGATGGTCGGTGGTTTAAGCCCTATTCTGTTTACAGCACAAGCGTTTAGCTTAGTTTGAAAATAGTAAGAATATTGCTACGACGCGTATTCCGTGTTTGTATCTTTATTTAAACAAAAAACAAAAAAAACCTCCTCACCCTTTTCCACCTAATTCAACTACCCTATCATTTTCCATAACTTTCATTTCATCTTATTATACGTACGAATCGGCATAATGCTCTAAGTCTGCTTACGTCTTGCCCTAACAGAGCTGTTCATTAATCACCCTACAGGCGGGCGACCGGATTTGAAACTATTCGGAAGGCTTCGCTTGTGGGCTTACCTTGAACTTCCCAGTTTTTAATCGATACGACCAAAGTGTTTAAGCACGCACAGTTGCATGATAAAAGATCGAAGTTTCTTAAAAGGCTTGCCTACAATCATAAAGATATTTACATTCAAAGATATTTTCGGCGGTCTAGTAATTAAAAAGTTAAAAAATAGGAATACACGGTATTGTTTTCTGTAAGCCTAAGTACTGTGTGATATACCTAAATCTGTATTCACAAATACAAAAACGATAAGAAATATGCCATTGAAATCAAGCCACGGTATGAACCACGTTTAAGGTGGCCCTATATTTTTTTTTTTTTATTACAGTTTTTTTTATTACTGTTTCTAACTCGGTTGCTTCATTTTTTTTTTATTACAGTTTCTAACTCGGTTGCTTCATAATTTCATAAATTGTAATTAATTCACTGTTTAACTTTTTGATACTATTGATAATGTATATTATTTCTTTTTTATACTTGTACTATTTTATATTTACTCTGAATTTAAATTTTATATCTTTGTTATTTTATTCTGACTTTTGTCTTCTTCTGAATTTTATTCTGACTACGCTTTTTATATTTACTCTGTTTTTTATATCTTTTATCTTTGTTATCTTATACTTACTTTTATTTACTTTCTCAATTTATATTATAAATTATTTTTTCATTTTATATCATAAATTACTTTGTCACTTTATATTATAAGATGTATTTTGTGTAACAT
This sequence comes from Agrypnia vestita, assembly GCA_016648135.1. Classification (NCBI taxonomy): domain Eukaryota; kingdom Metazoa; phylum Arthropoda; class Insecta; order Trichoptera; family Phryganeidae; genus Agrypnia; species Agrypnia vestita. Next base: position 66,701 of record JADDOH010014273.1, on the reverse strand, counting down.
AAAATTACTTCTTAGAGAAATAAGGCAGTCCATTTTAATTTCTAACTCTGTTGCTACATAATTTCATAAATTGTAATTAATTCTCAATTGTTAACTTTTTTATACTATCAAATATATATTACTTCTTCTTAATACTTTTTTTATTGTATATTTACTCTGTAATTATTTTTTTTTTTTATCTCTGTTATTTTATGCTTACTTTTAACACTATTATGTTATTTTATAATAACTCTGTATTCTACATATTTTATCTTTATTATCTTATGCTTACTTTTACTTACTCTCATTTTATATTATAAGGTAATTAGTACAACATCAAATTACTGTAATAGGTTTTGTAACCGTTGAAATAAATAAATAAATAAAATAAATAAATTTCATACGTCAGCGTAGTCAAGTTCATTAAGATTAACAGACTGCGATGACTGGGACATCTACACCGAATGGGTGATCTGGAGCGCCCAAAAAGGGTGTTTTTTAATGACCCAATGGGTAGAAGAAGTGTCGGAAGACCAAAACTGCGGTGGTTAGATAGCAGGCATTGTTGCGGACTGCCGGGCCCTGGGGCAGCAAAACTGGAAAATGGCAGTCAGCGATAAAGCAGCATGGAAGACTTTCTTGGAGGCAGCTAGGACCCACCCAGGATTGTAACGCTGAGAATGGAAGGATATTTTTATTTATTTATTTATTCACTCTTTGTATAGAAATATAGTTGGTTTATAGCCAGCAGGCGCTAACAGTTAGTAAATTGAAGCATGAATTTTACGTTAGCATGTATTTTGAAAAAAAAAATCGAAAAAAAGATTTATGTAACAGAATATTACGGTACATTACAAAATTAATAATATACCAAAAATGTTGCTAGGAATATTATGAGATAAAAATATTTTAATGTCATGCTTCAATATTCTCACTGCACGTCCCTGATTGCCAATCGGAAATTTGTTCCAAACAAGTAAAAATTTAGTTAATCGTTATATCATGTAACAGTCATCAAACTAGCTCCGTAATAATGAGACGAGTAGAAGATGAATGGGGATAGGAAAGGGTTAAACTAGGATTGGAAAAAGTAAAATTGCTATAGTCTATTTTTGAAAATAGTTGTGGTTTGTGATGTTGTGATGTCTGTTCACAGTTTAATACTCATAACTTGAAAGAAGACTGAATAACGTTAAAAAAATTCATATCATTCTCATTTTCATACCAATGCAACAAATGAAAAATAAATGATCGCTAAGATTCGGTAAACACATTAATTAAAAGCTTGAATAAAAAATATTATATTGAGCAAAGAAAATTTGTGTTATGTTATACAAACCAGTAGTTTTGTGGTGAATCTTTTAACTTAATATTACAAAGAAAGACTGCAATTTTAGAGAAATATAATGCATCCGGTTTTGTTTTGCTTCATTCAAAAATTTCCACAAAATTGCCCTACGGCTGTAGCGAGTAACTCTGACAGTAAATTCATTTAAAAATTCGCCATTTAAACTGTTTTATGTATGCCAAGACCTGTCAACCCGGCAACACCGTGCTCGGGGCTTTTATGAAACTCTGACGTCGGTACCTGACAGGTTAAGAACATTTCCCTGCGCTTAATGCATTATTTAAAGTTATGTCCGGGAAACGCGGATGGAATAACAATATTAAACAACCAGGTACAGTATGCAGTAGTAACCTATTTTCGCATTCGCCTTGTTATGGAGTAATAATAATTTACTGACATACGTAAAAAGCTGAAAGCCTCATGCATTTTATAGCTCTGAAATATATTATACGGGGAATGAAAGCATTTCTCTGACGTGAGTGTGGAAGTTTCCAAGCTGGCGTGGTGATGACGCATGGATATTTGATTTTTCCAACATTTTGGAATCAAAAATTAGGATTTATCATTTACATTGGCTGGTGTACGCACTACTGTCACGTATTCTTGACTATGGGGTAAGGAAACACTTCGATCAGTATCATCTGGTTTGTGTCTTCTGGGGTATTATGCCGTCTTTTTACGACCTTTCTAGCCGACGTTTCAACACATGATCCCTGATTATAGACCCTGCAATGGGATCAGAAACATCGTAAAAACATTGCATAATACCCCAGAGGACACAAACCAGAAGATTCTAATGGTATCATTTGGTTTGTGTCTTCTCGCGTAGTATGCCGTGTTTTTACGACCTTTTTGGCCGACGTTTCAACACGTCATCAATGATTATAGACCCTGCAATGGGATCAGAAACATCGTAAAAACATTGCATACTACCCCAGAGGACACAAACCAGAAGATTCTAAGTGGCCGTGAAAACCTAAGAACTTCGGTCAGTCACCTTCATTTGAAACTATTTAACAATACAATTTTATTTCTGAATTCGTCAATTATCGCAATCCACTCGCAAGCAGTTAACTTCAACTGACTCGCGGTGACGAGCTCTGTAAGTTTATCTCCACGCTTCCCGCTCATATCTAAGAGGATGGGTATTGTGAGAAGGGGGTTACGCCCTTTCAAATTATTTGAAAACAAATTCTAGAAGCTTCTGGTCACTTTCTTTATTGTGTCATCAATGTGAGACTAGCGTATCATTAACCGAAAAAATATTTCGATAACTCTTGACAAACATTTATCTTCTTTTCTCATCACGTAATGGTCAACTTCATCTTCTCCTCGCTTGTTTTTGGACCTCTTATTTTGTTGACCTACATATATATAGTCCATGTTTTACATGTTTTTTTAGAAATTTTAGAAATATGTGATAATTGGAAGTGAGTATTGGCTGAACACTCTTCATTTTATATATTGTGGAAGATCACTTGAATAAATCACATTTATGATGATTGTATCCTTAAGAAAGAGACCACAGCCCCGAAATATGTTGAGTTATCAAAAAATAAATAGTAGTATTTATACACTTCTTCAATAATTGAAATATGACATTGTAGTAATACTATTCATATAATATAAAAAAAACACTTTGTATTAACCACTGTTTTGTTATTAACAACATTTTTTGAGACCAATGGTCACTTTACCAGGATATAACGTATACTAAAAATTAGAAATCGATGTAAAGTCATCTGAGAAATCAAAAATAGATATACTGTGGGAGTTCAATAACTAATCAATTACTAATTCAAAAACAATTTTAAAGGTAACTATTTGCAAAAAGTACCTGGTTAGTTTTATTTTTTATTTTGCTATTTACACTTTTTCTGATTTTTAAAATTTCTAATTTGTCCAACTGCATTCCAATGTTATTTTTTGTCAAATTTACGTATTCCTATATTATTATCAAAAGAATAACTTTTATCTATTTATTTTATAACGTGTGTTAACGTAAAAAAAATATTTTTATTGTAATAAAATGTATAAAAAACATGTAAGGTGGTACCTAGCTAATATACAAAAATATATATTTTTTTTTTACTACACATAAAAATAAAAAATACAAAGGAGAAACATACAAATACAAACAAAACAATATGACATTTTTACGACCCTACCAAGCCACTTTTTGTGGCTTGTTGATAGTGATCGATTTGCTCATCTAGAAATATAATAGTTTTAAATTTCTGGATATTTAAAATTAATATTTACAATCGGTACAACTCATCTTTAAGCATAATTGTGTACAGATACCTAACTCAATATGTGATACAAAATAAGAAATACGTAAGTATAGTAAATTAAACATACTCTCAATTATACATAAACTCCTGACCGAGTGGCCACTCTCTTATTTTGTCCTTATTACATGAATATTCGCATTTGATTTCAAGCGAAAGTAAATTAAAAATTCTAGAAACTATATATTCGAGCATTCTACTGCTATATTTGTTACTTATTCTAGGTATGATTAATCCCTCATCAAATGTGAAAAGCATATTATGCTTTTGTATGAGAGGAGCTTTGAATTGACTACTACTATATTGTTCTAAAATTATTTGCATAATTTTAGAACAATATGGTAGTAGTCAATTCAACCAACAATTAACCGCAAAATTTTTCCGACTAGCAGTGTATTTATAGAACTAAAAAGTAGTCTTTTATTTTCTCTTTGAGTTAAGAAATCAATCGGTACATTTTTTTAATGATGTAATACTGAAGGCTCTGTATCATTTTAATGTTAGTTTTCGTTGAGTGTCCTCACGATTTGATTCCATATCTCAATATAGATTCGACCAATGAGAACTATACAGTTTTTAGTGTGCTTTTGGATAATATAATAGATAAATTATAAAAGGTACTAACAAGAGTCCGCAATCGGTCACAAAGTTTAAGTATTTGACAATCCTATTTGAAATTATTATCTATGTACACACCTTAATATTTATATTCATTCTCAAAAGTTATCATTCCTCAATTGCAAGGATAGGGTATATAATCATGTAAACAATTTGGAGAGTGAGCTATTACATTGGGTAACACATATTTTTTAGCATGAGATGATTTTATTTGTCAGAGTTTAGTTTTTTTAGCGTTAATAATTAGACCAAAGTCGGGCGCCCATTTCAAAAGCTCGTTAAGTTTACACTGTAAAATTGTTCAATTGACTCAAGTTTGTTGATAGCTTCGCCATATTTCTGGATATTTAAATCTATTTTGTTTTATTTTTTAACAAATGGTTCATTAACATAACGTTAAAATAATTAATATTTTGTGACATAAAAGTATAAACGTGTGCTTCGAGTAATGAAAAATTCAAATATTTTTTTTCATACAGAACACATTTATCTCATGTCGACAGAAAATGCACACAAAAAAATGTGAAATAATATTTTTCCGTGCGTCAACGTAATGAACGAAAAAGCCAACATGTTTTATTCTTCCTTTCGCGGTGAGTACAAACAACAAAGGAAGCTTTTTTTGCCCACACGGTAGTCTCCCCCGTCGGGTAAATATTATAAAAATAAAGGTTGGAGGATTTGAGTTTTCATTTTTATTCTTTCGTCGGGTTTTTATGTTTCAATATTATTTCGCTTCTTTACAATAAACTACGTATCCCGCCCTTGAAAACAGTGCTAAGCTCTTGCCGAATTACTTTTCACGCTCAAAGAAAACGTTCCCACGTTATTTTCAAAGCTAATATGTTACAAAATTACAAATTAAAAAAAAAAACTGAAAAGAAAATTTAAGTTGAGGAAAAATTGAATAAATATAATGTATAAAATACATCAAAGAATAAGAAAGTAAATAAGATCCCTAGGAAATAAATATCTAAGTATTAACTTGCTGTATGAAGTATTGAAACTTTTTTTAACAAAAAAATATTTTTTTAAATATCTATTCTATATGCCTTTCATTTAAAACAAGAGAGTAAAATATTACGTTACATGATTTTTAGGAAAAAAAAACAACAAAATACAATTATGTAATAAATAGTAAAAACAGAAATGTCCACTATTTGATCGCAAGAACAGCAATAACTATAAAGTTAAATATTTAATTATACTCGTATATACTCTTAAAAGAAAAATTGAGGTAGAAATTTTTTTTTAAAACTTATTTCCAAAATATGCCAATAAAATTCCAGTAAATATAAAAAATTAATGAGAACAAATTTCAATATTCCTTGAAAGCTGAAGATGTTGGTTTTAATATTTCAACAAATGAAAGCTAACATAAGAACAATATTGAAATTTCGATCGTTTTTACTAATTCAAGTATATATTTATAATAAAATCTTTATTAGCGTACATTTTATTAACTTATTTAATATAAGCATGTTTACTAATCAAATGAGTACAAAGCGGCTTCTATATTTTATTTTAAATCAATAAAATAATCCAAAATACACCCTCTCAATATGATTAGTTCGATAATAAGACCACTTCCAGGCTCACGAGACGAGATTAGCTAATTTTTACTGAATCGATCTTGCTTTCAATTATACAGTGGTATATTCCATTTACGATACTTGCTCGAAAGTAGGACTAACTTACAAGAATATGAATCTTTGACCTTTTTCTGTCAATGGCAAAAATTCTGACACTCAAACGAGGCTTTTTATCCCGAAATTTTTTCCTGAACCGAATTAATTTATAATTTTTACATTTAAATTTGTTTACATTACCTATAAGAAATGTTTACATTATTAGAAAAAAATAAAAACTGTAACACATGTTTTGTTTTAATTTTTCATGCATCATATTTATAAACATATGTGCAAATTGACATTGTATCCGTAAATAGAGCTATTCACATCACTACATAAAATAGAGAATACAATTAAAAAAATATTTCATCGTTTTAAAACTTACAATACGACCTCTATAAGATACGATTTTTAAATCCAAATAAACCATTTCTCAAGATTTACTTATAACACACAATAAGCCTCACATAATTAAGTATTTTTTAGATAGAAAAAAAAATTAGTGTAGGTATTTTTTGAAATTCCTTGATATTAGGTTTTTCCTAATATTAGGTATATTATACCTAGGTATAAATGTCTCACAAGACGAAGCTTTTTTTAAATATAGGAATGTAGGTATGAAAGTCTTTTTTTAGGTGTTTATAAGGCTTGCGACCTATCGCATGGATGGCTTAAGTGATCACTTCACACAATGTAACGTTCACTAATTCCACTCATGATGGACTACCACATCTATAAAAATTTTGGAAGTAATATACTAAAATACACCTGAAAATATTTTATAAAGACCAGTTTTTATATATTCAGAATATTTCTATGTAAATTTTTTTCTAGAATATATCTTGATGTTTAGATTTTCTAGAATATATCCTACTGGGGATAAAATTCAGTATTATGTTTTTGAAAAATTTTAACACACTAAAATGATATGAATTTAATCAAATACCCAACTGAACGCAAATGTGTATTTTACGTCAATGAAACAAATACTTATTATTCATATTTTTTTCATATTCATTCCACCGCATAAACAGTAGATAATAATATTATCTCATGAAGCAGAAATTCTTCTAAAAATCATACAAATCACATATGAAAGGAAAATAATTCTTGGAAGGGATGTTATTGAATTATGGGATAGCGTAAACAGAGAACATTGTTCGGTGGGTTTAGTGGAATAATATAAGGCTGATACGCAGCCATTTATTATTAACCTACATAATTTATCTTTTCGTAAAATAATTTCGTCGTTTATTATCTTTGAAAATTGAAGATCACTTGGAAATTATATATATTTTTGGAACACCAGTCTGAGAAATTGGATACCAAGACGTATGAAAGTAGGATGTTGTAATATGGAATGTCGATATGAAGTTCGGGAATTAGAAATATTTAAGTAAAGTAACTGACTCACTGACAAAACTGACCAGCCTATTCCACAAAATACACGAAATCACACCAAAGACCGTAAAAATTCTGATGTACCAGGCATACGTCAAGAGTAGAATAGGATATTTGATACCCTTCTGGGGAACCGGAAACAAAACTTACCTAAACAGACTCCAACGACAGCAAAACAAAATATTAAAAATAGTCTATGATCTGAAATACCGGACACCAACTGAAACTGTATACCGTATAACACAACAATTAAACATCGAAAGCATTACAAAAATCGAAACACTTAAAATCATTCACAGACTAGCAATTGGCGAAATACAAGACGAAGACATAAAATTTAATAATAAATTTAGATATATTATTATATTATTAGACATAATATTATAAAATAATACTTTAGACAATTACATAAATACACGATTATAATATTATTATAGTATTATTATAATTATTATAATAATATTAGACAAAATACACGAAAAACACCAACACAACACTAGAATGGCTCAAAACTATCACATAACACACGCCCTAACAAAAACAGGACAATCCCGACTAATTTGCAACGGACTAAAACTATACAATGACCTGCCACAACAAACCAAACAACTGACCACTGACAAATTCAAAACATATGTGACAAAAATATTAAAACTCGGCCAACTATAAAACAATGACTTTGTATCTAAATTATATTATTATATTTTCTTATATTGAATCATGTAAAAGTGTTACCCATAATGGTTTCCATTACCTTTTAAATAAAAATAAATAAAAAACACGCAAATAAAAGAAAGTCTTGTAGTCCTTATTGACATATATCGAGAAATCACACAATCGCCAAAGCGCATATTCTAAGCAAGACCAGAAGGCAGAAGGACCGTCCTAGAAGAAGCTGGCGGAAACACTTAGAGGACTGCTGCGAAGCGTTGCAATTAAATAAGGCTGACGTGGAGAGCGCAGCCCAAGATAGGAAGAGTTGGAACCTGCTATGCGGTGCAGGGATCCCGACCCAATAGGATAAGAGGTAGAAGAAGAATAAGAAGATATAAAAGTGTATGTATAACTCTTAAAAGACTGTGCTAAAAAAAAAAACTTTGGGGACGGTAGAGTAACACAGCGTTACCTGATTAAAAATCGGCATAGTTTTTAATATGTGATAAAACATACATATATACAATACAGATAAGACTTTTTAAAGGTCCTTTTATATAATTATGTAAGGAAAATATACATATTTGCATTATTTTAGTAAATTATTATAAAATCATGGCAAATCGAATTTGCGTGCGCTTCCGCGTTTAAATAGCAACTGAATACAACGACGCGGTCGCCTGCTCGCTTCAGTCACATGCACTCCGTCTTTGTCTAGCACGTGTTACCCGACTCTATCGTACTCTTTCTATATTGTTTTTTCTTTCGCCGAAACCCAAGCAACCGCCATCTCTGTCCTACATGAAATGTATGGTATTGTCGTGTTCTTTCTTGCTCGATTTAACTGCGATGCACAATATACTGCTCTCTCTTATACACTGGCCGAAAACACGAGAGTAATGAATAAATATTTTTTAATTAAAAAATCCGTACATTCCTAACAGAATAATTTAGTAATTTTGGTGTGAAAATGTCTATTCGATGATTACAAAAAATGTGACGTTTAAGTTTTCGTAAATAAGGTAGATATTTCATATTTTGTATGACAGGTAGACCTACGTTACATCACCGACACACAGGAGATAAGAAATAAGAACGATAAATCACAGTTGGCAAGTGATGCTGGTTGCGTATCCCATGGATCAATCTTGTCTACTTTATGAATTTTTGATTTCTTAACAGAAAAATGGAAGAGCTTTGTCAAGAAAGCAGAAAATTAGGAAGATCACTATCCTGGCATAAATAATAGTTTTATATCTGTAAAACAAAAGTTTAATTATAAATGGAAACGCATTTTTTAATTTTTTACATTCTACTTTTAAAAAAACACCCTCATTTTATGAAGGAAACTACCAATACTTCTCTCAAAACGATTTTCTAGTAATCTACCACTAGTCTAGGAGGAAGCTTGTCTTATCTTGTCGACGGCATAATTTTACCTGCCTTTGTTGTCTCTAAATCGCGACCTTCTGTTTTTGACAGTCAAATTCGGTGAAAACAGCCCGAAGTTTAAATTACATATTATTAAAACCCGAAGACAACCCCTGAGGGGGCTGTAGAGCGTTCGCTTCCGAGAAGGCATCATTTAAATCAAACAGTGCTCAAACAGCATACATAAATCCTTTGTGTTTCCATTCAAATAATTTATTGAATAAATTTTTAACTATATAATATAATTTTAATGTAGGTTCAAATATTTTATTGTATAATGGAAGAAAAAGTTCCCAATACTGTTAGAATTCAAATTTTTCAACTGTTCGAAGAATATTATTTTCCTTCTGAAAGAAGGCTTGAACTTTGTGGTGACATTATTATTAAAATAAAACACAAATCACTTTGTTTTCACCATGAAAACAAAGTGATTTGTGTTTTATTTCAAAAATTTTATTTTCTATCAGCCTGATGAAAGAAATGGTTCCGAAACTAAATTGTATTTGAATAAAACAATGGTTCCTAAACTAAGTTGGCTATATAAATAAACTAAATTGTATTTGAATAAAACATTGTTGTAACAATAATATTAAAATCTACATGAGAGAGTACGGGCATTATCATTACCAAACCAGGTTTCTCCAGGGTATGCATGGCTACAATAGTTAGAGACTATCAGGAATGTGTATTTGATAACGCATTTTTATCAGCTGTGATAATCTATTGATAATCTTAAAATTATGCGGAGCATTCATTGGTTTGTTAGTTCCTGATAATAAAAAGCCTGCATTTTCCGAAGCAGGATTTTCCCACATCTTTGATAAGAATACTTATTGATTGTTATAAGAAGATTGTAAGGAGATGCTTAAAAGAATTACGCACTCCTATGTCACTTGTCGCAACACTATAGAAAAATCGAGAGCGGTCTAAAGTGATCTACGACCTTTGGAAGGCATCTGAAACATTCAAGAAACACCAAGAAAAACCTAGAAACCTCGAAAATCTTCTTTTAAACACTAGAATAATCCAGAAAGTACGAAATTATTAGCTCTCAGATACAAATGCACGTCATGGCGGTAGTTGAGTTGAGTCGTGTTTGACAAGCGAAAACAGAGCGAAGTCGGCTGCAATCCGAGGGGCCAGGGTGGCCAACCTTGAGATAATCTAAGCGATAAATCAGCGAATAATCGAAGTACTTACCTAATTGGTGAAAGAAATAAGCGATTAAATACTGCGAGAGAGAATTGGATGGAATGTTCTAGTGAATGTTAAATAACATGTATTCAGTGCTAAGAAACTGTTTATTTACGAATTATATATTGCGAAGTAGTGTGATTTAAGCAAAAGCGTTAAGTTTAATAGTGTTAAGTGACTTTGTAAAATTGAATAGTTAATTTATCAGTCATTAATAATTTGCTAATTAATTTCCAGGGTTTTCATTCAATTCTCTCGCAGCCACGACATAAGACAGTATATTAATGAATTTAACAACATGTACGAATTAAATTTAAGTTTGTCATGTCTATGTTACTTTTTAAATAAATCGAATTGAATTTCTTCTTTTAAAGGTTATAGAATTTGAATAAAGAGAAGCTGCCTATTTTATAATTGAACATTGAATAAAATCGCTCAATTTCCTTACAATAGGTAGGAAATTTTATGAAAGAATTCTTCACCTGAATGAAAATTTCGAGTCCGGCATGTAAATAAAATGCCACAATGGCGTCTCTGTTAGGCGGGAAGTAAATCTATTTGTCGAAACTCTCCTTGCTCCTATTTGATTCGCTTCGTATCCTAATACTCATTCGTCCGTCTAACATTCCAGATGATTGGGTCCAATGGAGTCACTCGATTTTTGAAATAAATGCTTCGTTCAATATTAAAGTATATTTATACCATTAAAATAAGGTTTAGGAAAAAGACAAGGTCGCCTATTCGGATAAACATGAGAATCGACTTTAATGTTTAGTTTAAATGAAACAAAAAAATTGAAATATCTACACAGTTCTGGCTTTTTATTTGTCATATTTATATACATAATATACAAAAACATTCATTTAATTTTCTTATATAGGTATACACCTAAATATACTTTTTAACTGTGCTATTATATATATATTTTCTTACTATCCATGCATATGATTTTTTATATATATTACTTTACTTTACTTTCTTTATTGCTTTTGTATTATACAATATATACTGTTCTTATTATCCACACTTTATATTTATATACTCAATTAATTAATTAATTAATCTTATAGTTATATAGAATTTTGTTGTATATCTTTATTATTTTTTGTTCTCACTATATTGTTCAGCTGCTCATCTCGGCACAGGTTCTTCCTAGTGAGATGAGCGGCTCCATCTCCTATGTCATGTAACAAGATGAAGATAAATAAATAAATACAACAAAAAAATAAAAAATATTATCGTTCTTGGTATGTGGTACTATAGAAAGTTTTCTATATAACAATGACCGACACTTACGACACAAGATGGCGAAAATAATGATAGTACAAAACAGTAAGTGTAAAATCCTAAAAAAATCATTTCATCAATTCTTTATGTAACAATGTATATTACTAACGCTACCTATGCTCGCGGCCGAAATATATAGTAAATATACGTCATTGACGTTTGACGTTGGGTTATAGCTAGTAGAAAGTAAATCAAAATTTTGTTGTTTTTTCAATTGGTTTCAAAAAAAAAATTTTAGCTTTTGTTTATATCTACTTATATTCATAAATTACACCTTCATGTTTCGGATGTTTTATAAATGATGTCATTTATAAAAATTGTCAGGATGTTTTATAAATGTCAAAATATAAAAATGAATGATGACTTTTGTTTTTCTAAATTATTTGTAAATAAATTGCTGAAGTTCTTGATTACACAAAATTATTTAATTTTTTTTTAGAATAAGACTAGTAGTTAATGTAATTGATTATTAATAATATTTAGTTAAATTTACATGCTGAACTAATTTCTAATGATTCTAAATTATCCAATTTCAGACCAAAGTTATTTATGTGTAAAATAGAAAGTCCTACATTTTTGTCAACACCGTGATCATTTTCTAATAAATGATTTAAAAATTCAGAAAAACCATGATTGTTCAGATATCTCAAATGCTTTTTTACTCTCACATTAAAATTTCGACTGGTTTTTCAATATAAAACGCTGTGCAATCTTTGCACGAAAGTTGCTGATACCACTAGGCAAGCTCCCTCCTGTAGCTTGGAACCTTTTTATGCATACGTATACATCTTTGATAAGATGCTTCGATACATTTTAATGCAAATCTTCTGTGTATATTTACAGGATTGCATTGCAAGGTCCATGATCATTACTGATGACGATGAAACCTAGATGGGATCAACCCTAAAGATGGACCCTGCCATGGGATCCAAAATAAAGGCCAAAAATTATATACATACGGCAGAATATCCCAGAAAACTCTATCCTTCAGATTATTGTAACCTGAGAATATGTCGAGCACATATATTTCTAGGCATACATAAAAAGGATTTTCTTTTTATTATAAAAGATAAAGTATTTATTTATGTACGAAAAGGACAGCATGCAGTACATGCATACATAAATTATACTTTGTTACATATTATAGATAACATTTCACGTAAACTTACGTGCTACTACCATAAGTGTGTAACAATGCTAATCCAAAATAATTTTCAGATAGATTTCTGCCTAAAGTATCAGTCAAAAATTTTCAAGCAACGGTGTTCTAATTTTAGTAGTTATGGAGATAAGTGATTAAGAAGTATGCATTTTTCCCAATATTTCCTAATTTATTACGTAAAACTTCTTATTATAGTAACTTATATATTTAATTGCGTTACATTGGCTATGGGAAACAAATGAAATACTTGAAATTAATTAAAGTTTTATTTATTCACTAGTCACTGGATACAAATTTGATCCTAGTTCACACTATTTATCCCCTAATTCACACTATTTAGTGTGCGCTCGCGCTAGTCACTCGAAAATCTTCCACTCATATCTTATTCAGATTCATGTCATTTAAGTCGCTCTGATTACTATGGATCAATTTTTACACGTTGGTAGTGTACTTTATCGCTGGTCAGTATACACCCTGCAATAGCCTGTCGATGTCTGTTTCGTTTTTTCTATGGATCCGTCTGACTTGTCAAAACAACTGTGTCTGGTGCGATTCCGTCGCATATTAATAAGACCCGATGTACTCGATTTTTCTTGAAGTTACTGGACTAGTTTAAATGTTTCTGGCATAGTTTTGAAAGTTCAGAAGACTTCGATTTTTTATAGTTCTTGCTGTTTTTAGACTCTCGTAATAATTTGTTACCCCTCTAATCGAGTGTTCACTCGTTTTTTGGTGGAAAAACGTTCTAAAATATTGAAACGTGCTGATGAAATTTGGAGAAATTAGGCACGATCCGAATCCCTCGTTACATCTCGAAGATGACATAACTACGGAATGTTCTAGAACCCCCACAATGCTCTGGAATTAACTAAGAACGTCTGGTGTAGTCTGAAGCGACAGAAAAAAATTCTCATAACACTAGAAAGGTATAAAATTATCTAGGAGGTTCGAAAAACCAACGTGTTTCGTATAAAAAGGCGGAACCAGTGCCGAAGCGCTTCATGCGTTTATTTTAACGTTTGACCGACGCGACTTAGCCAGCGATAAAACATCAGCGACCGTAGTGTTACCAACGCGGAGATTAATTCGAAGCGACAGATAACGAGCGAAATACCTAGGTTCTTATTGACGAGTGATTACTTGAGAAAAAGTATGTATTAAGGAATAGGGTTATTGGTAATTTATTTCAAGTATTTTTATTTATTATAAATATTATATAAGATGAAATATAATTAAAATAAATACAGAAGAACAACCGACATCATTAAATATTTATTTTATGTAAATACATAAGTTAATTTTTCCTCCCCATTTATTGGCTCATTGTTGTGCATTAGGGGAGGAAATGACGCTGCATTAACTTCTTGTTTTATCTAAAAGGTCGGATCGGACCATTAAAAAAGTCGGCGTTAATCTTGGAAGCTGCGGGAGGCTCCTTACCCATCTCTCCTAAAAGCCCATTAAAAGTTTTCCTCCGCAAAGCATCCTTTGGCCAAGGTCAATCTGATTACAGAACCAACTGGAAAATAACTTAGTTAAGGTCCATCTTCAGTCAAAGCGACCGTTATTTACATGTAACGATTTACCTTTAGTAAATATTTTACTACCCAAAAATCAGACATGTAAATATGGATAGATCGACATCCTCAATTAGATCAATTTATACTGATACATCAAAACATACGCAATTCGAAAAATTTTGAAGAATTTCTTACGTCGACACAAAATGAAATAGAAAACATTGATGTGATTGTTTGTCAGAAGTAAATATCCATGCCGAAGAAACGAACTTGTATAATATTCCAAACTACACTATTTTCAAGCACAAGAAGCTATTAAAAAAGTGGTGGCATAATTTTGTGGGTCCGAAAGGAACATAAGTTTACGGCACAAGACAAAGTTTTTAAGACATGTGAATGGGAATATCCGCACCTCGCACAAGTGGAGTACAAAATTATTAGCGATGTATCGACCTCCTAGTACAATTAAAACGACATTTTTTTATCTAAGTTTCGAAATTCACTGAAAAAAATTGAACATACTACCAAATTAAAAAACACACAAGTTTTTATATACATTGTAGTTTTAGAGTTTATTATAAATTAAGAGTAAAATTAAAATGTACATAATATAAATTAATAATGTAATGAAATCCTTGCGTTTAAATTGTTTATACACTTTTGAAAGAATGTAAAAATTAAATAGCAACAATGAATAATTAAAAATTAAAATTTAAAGCAAAATAAATAGTTGTCTGATAGTTAGTATACATGAGAATATACTTAAAATGATCTCAATGAGAACAGTATAGTACAACTAAGAACAGATCTAACACATAAAGGTTATCTTTATTTTGCAATGTAGGTATTCCTAGCATCTCAGCTACTTTTATTTATTTCCCTACAACTGATATCCATAATATTGTTGAGATAAAGAAAAATAAAAAGCTTCAAAAACAAAATAAAATAAAATAATAACTAACCCATAAAAAACAAGTTTTCATTATACTCCCTTTCTCATTTCCTAGTTAAAATAGGTTTAGCTCTTACCCTACGCGTTGAGCTCGAGTTGGGCGATAATACAAAATTGATTAATAAAAAAATTCGAAAAATCCAAAAATTATATTTTAATTATTAATTTTTTTAACGAAAATTTGTTAGATCATTTTTATCGTCGCCACGAGCCTACCTGCAAAGTTTCAGCTCGATTCGATCACGGAAAAAGGGTTAAAAATCGATCCAAAGTTTTTTCGTCAGACAAGCAAGCAGACGCTACGAGTTAAAAGAAAGGGAGTAAAAAGGGTGTATAAACTAACAAAATGAATCATATCAAGTGAACCTTTATAATGAACTAATGGGATTTAGAGCTTCAGTGTTCAGTGAGTATACCAGGTGACACACTAACAAATCTACCCCTGTGTGAGGCTAAACTGAATCGCTGAAGCGAGGTTTTGTAGCAATCCGCTTGAACAGAAAATAATAAAAGGCACCATAACAGTGCAAAATTGCGGAGCGATATACAGCACACATTATTCCTGTTTATTTTTGCTAAGCATCTTTGCCCGGAACATTCCCGGTCTACCTAATGTCCAACAATACTATAAATTCTCCGAGCGCTCGGGTAAGTACAACTTAACCCCATTCATGTCCCGAATATACCGCCCCGAGTGCGAATTTCGAGGGTAGTACGGCGGCCGTCAATAAAAGTTTCAATTGACCGCGTTTAGATGTGCAGAATCCTGTAAGGGATGCACGGTCGTGCTTGTTAGGTGTCGGCGTTTTCCCAGAGTCCATTCGCGTAATTGTTTTCAAAAGCTTTGTGAAAATAGGACGATGCTTTTCACAATGACATACAATTTAAATTTATTGCAACATTACGTCGTTTTTTGTAGTAGTAGTAATTGTATTGATCACTACACGTTATTTATTTATTATGTTTATTCAATTTACGGACTTACATTAAAATTTTGATTTCAATTTACATCCTTAAGTAGATAAATACGTCACTTTAGAATAATTAAAATGATTTTTTTAAAAACCTTACAGCGATATTAGATTTCAAAATAATATATTCGTGAATTTTAAATTATTTTGTAATTTATATACCAGTTTATTTGTGTTTGTCTTAATATCGAATTTATCACGTATTTATAGTAAAATGATTTTTTTTCATAAATAATTTCAATTATAATATATGTATGTCTTACTTTCATAATTTAAGAAGGCTAAATAAAATTGGGTTAACGTTATATAAATGCTTTTTTTTTGTAAAGGTGATTCATAGCAACATGTTTGTTCTTGGACATCGTTCTCACCCTGATTTCAACACGATATTGCAAGCCAATAGTTAACCACAACACCAACACTCCCAACAACGCATCAGCCCTGATGATGAACCCTGCAATGGGATCAGAAACGTCGGCCGAAAAGGTCGTAAAAACATGGCATAATACCCCAGGAGACACAAATCAGAAAAAAGTAGGTTATTCGTGAAACAAATTCACAATTATTCATGTTTTTGTGTTTAGTTTGCAGAACTCCATGTTTATTTTTAATGAAATTTAAAATAAATTAAATTTTAAGAAATAGTATTATAAAGGTCTGCAGGTTAAGTGTTATTTTTAAATGTGACAGCTATTTAGGCTTGTAAGGCCATTATCAAACAGTCCTGTTTGATAATGGAACTGCGGAACTTATTAATAATATACATTAAAATTTTATTTATTTTACATTTCATTAAAAAAAAAAATATATATTTTTCTATCAATATATGGTAATAACTTATAGTCGATAAAATATCTTCAAAATATCATGTTAGCTTGAAATTAAGGTTATATCACATTTGATGATGACACATAAGGATTTAAGGTTGGATACCTTTTTTCTCAAAGTGCAATAACAAGCTATTTCTCGTTCACCAAAGTATAGCTCTAAGCTCACGAGCAAATGTTCTTACTTGGCTTTACGATGCTAACTTTGACTATCAAATATTATGGATAAGTTCAAACTTAAAAATCTCGCAACTCACGAAATTTGGTAATACTTTCAATGTGATTTCTATTACAACTGCTTATCCTTAATGTTTACGCATTATCAAAATGAATTTTTATACCAATAATATATGTTTAAATAGATAATATATATATATATATATATATATATATATTGGGAATTTCGCATTAAATATTGGGTATTCCCGGCCGTTGCTGGCCTTAATGGCGTTTGTTTGGCTCCTTGTGATGCGCTTTGTACTCGATGTTGCTTCTATTATGTCGGTGGTTATATTTAATTGATTTTTGCGCGTTAATATATTAATACGAAATTCCCAAAAATCATTAAGACCTCACTTGGTAACAAGCTTCCGATACGAACGGACTTGCTCGCACTGCCCCTCGTGACGGAAATTTATTAACAAGACACCCTGAAGATGCCTGTTATGATTCAGGCGAAACGTCGGTTGATGAATGGTCCTTATGAGGACCAGATTTTGACGCTGGTTACCCCCAGAGAAATTATTACTAACATATATATATATATATATACATGTAAATATAAAATATACAATTTTAGATATATTAGAGATATATAGTAGATATATATATATATATATATATATATATATAACAATGCATGCGTAGAATAAAAGGATAGTTTACAAATCAAGTCAAGCCTTTATCAGATACGTGTGTAGTGTGAATGAATTAGAAGTATTAAGTTGTGTGTGTATGAATGTCCTCAAAACCAAATAAGCTAGTGCTCAAAGTATCACGAAGTATGTTGAATATGAACGTGACTAGGGAATGCAATCCCGATCCCGCGAGATCTCGAGGCATTTTACGAGATCAATCCCGAACCGAAAAATCGGACGAGATTATCGAGATTATCGGGATTGATCAGCATTTTTTAAGTTTTGTATGTTTAATTGTATATAATGTCTATAGAGCTTTTAGTAAGTACTTAAAACATATGTTCATGTCATATTCAAATAATGAAAATAGCTTTGAATAATATTTGGTGTATTTTATCAACTTAACATAGTAATAAAAACTACTACTAACTCTACTACATTTACTGATGAAAAACGCCTACAAAAATTTAATGCAATGATTAATAATGAAAATTTTATTAAAACTGCAGATATAAAAATGCAAGGCGTTGTCTTTAATTGCTATTCAGCTTTATAAACAAAAAAAAAACAAAAGCATTCGCGATCCCAATCCCTGGGGATCCCGCGGGATTGGAAATTCTAATCCCGAAAGGGCAATCTCGACTCGGGATTACATTCCCTAAACGTGACTAATGCACAAGCAAGAAATAAGAATAAATTCAATCATACACAGTGGAAGAATATTTTTATGGTAGTCTACCCGAAAATATTAGAAATGAAAATATGTAATAGCTTCTTGTGGTGTTTTCAAGGCTGGCCACCCTGTTTCTGGAGCAGCCGGTAAAACAGGCAGCGCACGGGCGCACCCTCTCTTTTCTTCCTGTCTAATCACCAGTAACAAGATCACGGTAGTCAGTTCCGTCAGCAACATATATCATCGTTAAATAAACCAGAAAAGTATCGGAGTACCACCGTTTTATTTATTACGCAAGACCCGTATATCCCCAGGAGTCACTACACATTTTTAAGAGGAAGCTAAAGAAATATTGAATGAAATTAATATTCAGAATATTTTGAGTAGGTCCAAATTTTTCAGAATAGAACTGGATTTTTGTCACAGGGACATCATTAATCAATAAATGTATACTATAGATGTCTCACAGAGACAAAATTGTATATTTATGGGAAAGTAGGTAACGAAATATTTTGGGTGTACATAGGGCTTACGACCTATCATCGTAATGCTGGCTTAAGTGATCAAAAACTTCAAAAAATCAATATAGATGTCTCATTAGCGACATCTGTGGTTATTCAAGGGGAATGAAAAAGCTTTGGTGCCGGCCGCGCTGAAGATCGTTACAACTCATATATGAAACGTTGCGTATAATTTAAATATATAC
The DNA here is from genome assembly GCA_016648135.1 of Agrypnia vestita. Taxonomy (NCBI): domain Eukaryota; kingdom Metazoa; phylum Arthropoda; class Insecta; order Trichoptera; family Phryganeidae; genus Agrypnia; species Agrypnia vestita. Next base: position 47,199 of record JADDOH010014273.1, on the reverse strand, counting down.
AACTTCCAACAATTAGTAGACATGGTATTCTATCATGGGTAGAAATAGCGAACGTTACAATGTGTAAAGTGATCACTTAAGCCAGCCGTATGATAGTTCGTAAGCCCTATGTACACCCAAAAGACTTCTATACCTACTTTCCCATAAAAATACAGTTTCGTCTATGTGGGACATCTATAATATATAAAGATTGAAATTTATATTTATTGTTTGTAATAATTCTGTTAATATTTGTAAAAAATATATATGCAAATTATATATTACATTCTTTAAGAAAAAAATAATCTAAACAACTAGCACGTAAATCTACGAAAAACTATAATTTTCGCCCATCCCTTTGAGAATTGAGTATAAAAGTGAAAATAAATCGTCAACGGATTAAATCTCTGTATTTACGACCGACATTTTATAAATTTACGATATTTTTTGTCCCTCGGGATATCAGTGTTTTATGGAGTAGATCAAAAATAAATTATTCCCCGAGGTAACTATTTAGAAACTATTATAAATTCTGGAAGAATGTTACATTAACGACAGTAAAACCTGTCCACTCGTTACGACTCCGGTACATTCCGTCATCTCCGGGGTATTTTCCATTTCGCAAGAAGAATCCCCACCCATTAGCGAAGGGAAAAACTACATTTCAAAATGAAGACTACAACACACACACGTTCACCAGTTTGAAGACTACAAAGTGTACACTACAATTGTAGTAAAAACTACATGAATTAACGTAATTGTAGAACTACGAAATGAAGTGAAGTAAATGAAGTGAAGTAATGAAGTAATTGTAATATTAATGAAGTGAAGTAATGAAATGAAGTAAGGGAGGGTTGTTACAGTTTCCAAAGATTTTTTCGTTTAGCTACGTCAACTTCCCAAAAATTTCTTCGTTCGGTCCCAAAATTTTCAAACCATGGGGGGGGGGGGTTGTTACAGTTTCCAGAGATTTCTTCGTTTAGCTACATCAACTTCCCAAAAATGCATACTTTCGATAACTTTGAAGTGTGTGTACTTTTTAGTGTTGGCTTTGAAATGAAGTGTACTATTTGAAGTATATACTTTCAATAACTTTAGTGTTTGTAGTTTGTAGCGTGCACTACACTTCAAAACGTGTGAAGTGTGCACTTCAATGTAATGTACTACATTGTAGTAGTGAGTACAGGGCGGACCCATCCTTATTACCCATGCCTTCGTCTCTGAAACGGCGCTGGATGGCATCCGTGATTTATATTTAAAGCGGTTTGCGTCTGAGCTAAACTGTTTATTTAATTTACTGCACGCGGTGAATGTAAGGAGGTACCGCCGCCATTGTCTGGGTAGAGACGTCCTTGCGGATCTGTGAAAGATTTATGCAGATCCGTGTTGTCGAGGGGATGATTTCGGAGACGAGCGAGAGAGGGCGGTTCGGTTATCGCCGTATGAACCGGAACAGGAAATCTGTCTGAATCAGCCGTAAGAAATCATTTCAGAGTGTGTGTGTATTGTCGTGCACACATACGCAAAGCGCCCTTATAATCACACAGAGATTTAATTTTGGATGTAGTGCATAATTGGAACCATGTATTTGAGAGGATTTGTATCCCGTTCGAGGGTGTTATAATTAATTAAAATCAACAGATCCCCATCGATTACATGACATGATTTGCATATTTTCTCACAACTGACAACAAACTCGAAATATTTTAAGTAAATATTTTTAATAAACTATTTTGCACATTACAAAAATATCGATACAATCAGAAGCCCCATATCACCCTGTCATCTGTTTCTTTCGCATCTCCTACTATTACCCCCATTTACACACTTGACAACGAGGTATGATTGTTCATAATTTGTAAAGTTTGATTAGTATTAAGTATACCCTGACGAAAGAACGTTGGTTTTTACCAAAAATTAAGTGGTGATAAACTAAGTAAATTTGTTTAATTATATTCATAATGAATAACCACAAAGTGTATGCAAAATACAATAGTTTATTAAAAAATATTTATGAACCGTCTTTCTCACCTGCAGCTTTTTAGCTGTAGTTTTTTTTTCTCGCATTTATCGGCAGTATGGTGGTGAATATTTCCACTTATCATGCGAGTTAACGGCTTTCTGTGCCCGTCTTTTATTTTAACATTTAATTACAATTTTTTTATGAATGACATTTTTTCTATTAAACGCGCGCTTTGTTCCCGCGCTCTGGGCGCACCTGACGACGAAAATTGGAAACGAGAAAATTTCGGTCGCGTTCCGTGACGTCATTTTGAAATAAAACATTTTTTAAAGTGTTTAATCAGAGGCTCGCCAAAAAATTAAAACAGAAAAGTGGAAATTGCCCGCTTGAAATAGAGAAAAAATCTAATCACCTTATTGCATGTTCAGGATAGATTGTAATTTAAAATCATTGGTATGTACGTATTTTTGATTGATAAATAAAATAAAACAAGACGACGTTAAAAGTTACGTATATAATATTTAGGTTGCCAATTTAAAAAAAAATTCACCGTCGTAATATGTATTAATAAAAATATTGTATTTGTAATTTTTTGTTCTACAAAACTAATTGTGTCGTTAAACCTTAAAAATGTAGTGACCAATTTTAAATTACGAAAAATATATATTTAAATGATTTTTATATGAGACAAAAAAAATGAGAAATCGACTTATAATAAAGTGATTTTTTTAATAGTTTGATGTTATTTATTTTATTTTTCACCTCTTTTCACAATTCTAACACCTTTAAACTTCCTCTAATATTAAAATGCTCATTAAAAATTAAGATATAATAAACTAGTATATCCACAAAGAAAAGACTACCTTACTGGTCCCCCGCGGTCAACTAGACTTAACTTCTACAAGTTCAGCTTGTTGAAGCACATTTCGTTTACGATCTCATCCATCTTCCAACATACTAAATTTTACTTTTAAAATGTAAGGAAAAATTCAAACGCCAACTAAAAACCTTGTCAGAATCCCCAAATGAAAAATCTGATCTGAAATATATTTAAGTTCAACTTTTATTACATTTATTACACTTAATAATGTAGTATCTTGATTTTCTTTACATGAAAATATCTTTGTTGTTTCAGGAGAGTAATGAAATACAAATTAATGTGAATATACTAATAATAACTAACTTTAGTATATTGATATAAATATAAGTATTTATATTTTAATTTACACTAACAAAACGTACGTTTAGTTATTTTGTCACTACGATAGTTTTGTGAGGAGCAGTTTTTTTCACTCTCTGGTAAACTAAATTACGTTATTAATTACTAACATAATATCCTAATCCCAATTATAATATCTTCTTCTTCAAACACAGCAAAATTATTTTGTGGTGACATTATAATTATAATTTATAGAAATAAACTATGTTTACACCACTTTTTTAATTATAATAATTTCGTAGTCTATCTGTCCCTGTAACTTCTTTATAGTAATTTTTTTTTGAATTTTTTTTCTTATAAATTCCTTAGGAACAGACATGTAAAAGTACCGTCATTTTTGACGGGTTACAGCTAGTTTATTATTAATTTGCCATATAAAGTGTATTGTGTAATTATATCATGTTCAAAATTTTCATAAAATATTTGTACTTTGTACTCAAATGTCACACTAGGACCATATTTTAGGGTCAAGAATGGTATGTTGATGGTCGGTCTGTTTGGTATGAAATAATTGAAAATAATGATAAAATAAAAAAATATGTAAAAAAAAAAATGTTTACATTCGCAAATTTGAAAAAATACAGTTAGGTTCGTGTACACATGCAGTTGACCATAGTATAAATAATGTCTTCACTGCATTATATTGTGTCAGTTAAAATATTTTGACCATACTTTTATATTTATTTTATATTTATATTTATAGATTATCCGATAGAAGGAAAATTGCTGACCTCGTATTACTGTATAAAATCGTAAATAATTATTACAACAGTTCAGAACTAACGCAGCTAATTTTTTATCACATCCCTTCCAGGAGCACTAGACAAAGTATATCGTTTCATTGTGACAATGTTAGTGTAAATTATCTCTATAGCTCACCTATTAGAAGGCTCCATAGGTTAGGAAACGAGTATGGCTACCTATCGGATGTTTTTTCGGAAACACTAGCCGCCTACAAGAAAGCTCTTCTGGACGAATTCGGTCGTTTATAATTGGTTATTGATGTCATGTCTATCTCTTGTTTTTAGATTTTTGAATTTTACATTTCATTTTATTTTACTGTCATTTTTATTGCTTCTTGAGTTTCAGATTTGATTTGTTTACAATTATTTCATTTTGTTGTAATTTTGTTGCTTCTTGAATTTCAGACATAATTATTTTAATTTGTTGTAGTTTTATTGATTGTTGACTTTCATATTTGATTTGATAACTATTACTTCATTTGATGTAATTTTGTTATACTTTATGTTATTCACTTTATGTTTTATTTTTCTTTATATATCACTTTATTAATTGTTTTTGATAGAATTATACCTTATCTCCTTTTTTTATTATTACCTATCAATCTAAACATGTTTATATACATTTTTTCTTTAATGGTACCTTGTACCGTGTATTAATTAAATAAATAAATAAATAAATATTTCTACTCTTGTTTTAAAAAAAAACAGTTAGAACCTCCGTATCAAATTACCCGGAATATAAGAATGGTCCAATTTCGCCGAAAGGATGAGAGGCAAAAGAAATTTCATCTCGTCATTTTCATTTCTTGCCCCGAAGAAAACGGCGCAAAATCATATTTTGCTCAATAAAAACAAATGATCTGCCCTGGCTGTGTTTTGTGTTCCCCCGTTAGCGCGGGGTAGTCGGAATTCCAGGGGCGAAATTGCCGGCGGGAACCGACGAGAAATTAGCCATTGGAATATCTCCGCAAAATAGAAACCTTTTTTCGCCACTTTGTGCCAAATTGCGCCATCTGTTCACGGAGCACTGGCACAAAAAATACAGAAACTATAATGTACCTAGAAATATTGATGAGAAATTAATACTTTTTCAACATTCTGTTTTTTAAAAACAGCGAAAGTACAATTTTTAAAGTATATTCTATGTAAATCGCTTGGAACAAATTCAAAAAAAAATTATTCGCTTTCTCAACTTTAAATTCAATTGCGTTTCTGACGATTATGACAGTTCATGCAAAAAATATCACATCCTACCGTTATACAAACGTCGCGAAATAGGTGATTTGATGTACCTACTAAAAATTGTATCAGGCAACGTCGACTGTCCTGAACTATTAAATAGACTAAAATTCCATGTTCCCTGTAGATCTCGTAGACACAACCCAGTCTTTCACATTGATTTTACCTCATCCAACTATCGTCGTAATTCATATTTCTTGAGGGTATGCGATGCATTCAATAAACTGATAAGATTATTGGATATTGATCTGTTCGAGTGCAGCCACACAAGATTAAGAAAAATTTTGAGTGCTGAATTTTTTCCACGTAATAATTAAGTTTCTTTTTCTTTTGTTTAAATTTTTTATTCTTTCTTTCTATATAATTTTTAATATGCCTTAGTCATTCATAAATATTTATCATTACTGACATATTTCTAAATGTGGAGACCTGTAATTGGCCATCTATATTGTATTAATGTTTTTTATGCACATTTTAGAAGCAGATGAGGATCGAAAGTAAATTAATTGCAGTGTAAATGAGATAACTTAGACGCATGTGTTATTGATGGGTCCGCTCTGTACTAAGTAATTCAATATAGTACTACGTTATACTGAAGTGCACACTTCACACGTTTGTAAGTGAACTACACACTACAAACTACGCACTTCAAAATGCACACTTCAAATCGCACACCTCAAACTGCACACCACAAACTTTATACTTCAAAGTTTGGGAAGTTAATGTAGCTAAAACAACCTTTTAAAATCCCACTTCCCCGTCAGATTTTATTTTTTGGGAAGTTGATGTAGATAAAACGACACTTTAAATTTTTTTAAGTGCTCCAATTAGTTCAGTTCATATAGTTTATTGAAGTAGATGAAGTGTGTAATGTTTCAGTACCTACTACAAAGGTAGCGCACACATTTTAGTCCTTAAACTGGTGAACGTGTGCGTGTTGTAGTCTTCATTTTGAAATGTAGTTTTTACCTTCGCTAATATGTGTCACAAACCTTAGAAATAAGAGATTAAATAATGGAAAAATTAGGAATGAATCTAAAACAGATCTTAGTATACTGAATAGATTAAGAAAAGGGTCACTCAGGTGGTTTGGGTATATTGAGCGAATGGATGGTAGGGAAGATATATGGCGCAAGTGTTGACGGCGCCAGAGAGATGGGGTGACCGTGAAACACGTGACGTGGCCAGATTAACCAGATCCTTGAAGAGGAGATGAAGAGGAGGAGGAAGAGGAAGAGATTAGGAGCCTCACCAATCGTCGAGCCTACAAGTGAAGATGTATGAATGTGTATGTGAATGAGAGTTATGTGTCAGGACACTGTGGCGCTCCATCTTCACCCTCTATCCCAGCAGAAAACGGCCTAATGGTAAGGAAAATAAATTGAAATGAGTCGGGTAGATATGTAATGCATAAAAATTATTTACTGCTACTTATATATGTAAATACCTGTAATAATCAAGTATTTTTCAATAGATAAATATTTTGGGTTGATATTTTTTTTAATCATTCACCTAATTTGTTTTAAAATTATTTAAATGTATAAATTACGATGCTAATCATAGTTATTTTGTAGAATGTTTATGTAGATGTAAATATTTTGATACTGACCTCACAGGGTTTCACATGTGCTGATATAAAGATGTAAATCAATAATCAGAAAATAAAAATTAAAAATAATTAAATATGTATTATGAATGAATGATTTTTTTATTATAAATGTGTAATGATAAACATGATTTTTTATAGCTTCGTATGTACGTTTGAGTATGTATACTTTTAAATTATGTCCGAAGCTAATTCATTAATAATGAAACAAGCTGAAACCCGTAAAAAATGACGGAACATTTATTTGCGTCTTTGCCAAGCCCCAGTATACATTTATACTATCTTTTTCGCGGTCCAAGGATGTCTTTCTATGGACCGCCAAACCATGGTCTCTCCGCGGACCGCCCGCTTCACATATGTTGCTACGACCAAACGGTGGGAGCAACATACGTGAAGCGGCCGGTTTGGGTTTCAACCCGGTTTGGGTTGAAAACCAAACCCATTTATTCCGGCCGTTTAATTTGTTTTTTTTAGCTGTGAATTAAAATGATATTACGGACGTTACACGAAGTTACGAGGACAGATAGATAGACAGACGGACGGACAGACATTGAAATGATTATATTCGATTACGATGACAATTAACATTTCCAAAGATTACACAAATTTTAATCACCATGGTTGAAGTGAGAAAGAAATTCAAACTATTACAAACTTTGTCATAATTAGGGAATCCAATCCAGGATCCCGGGCTGCTTTACCGTATTTATGAATCCCGAGATCAGTATCCGCGAACCCTAAACTTTCGGGATTAATACTTTAGATTAATTTCTGGGTACCAAAATGGGAATAAGACTTAATGATTAACACTCGACAATTTTCTCTTGTTTCGGGCATATTATTCGTTATTCGTGTTTTCGTGCACGTATCGCACCTGATTTTTCTTATAAAATCAGTCTATAAACTATCTTATTTATTTAAAAATAAAATATAAATATGCTTTCTTATTAAATCGATAAATAAAGGTATGCCTGTTAATTAAATGAACTATATATTAACAATATTTACACTGAGTAGATTCATTTATTGAGAAAATGAATTTGTGGTAAGATTATTTATATAATTTACAAGAAAAGTCATTTTATTAACCACTTATTTGTTAAAATATCAACATGTTTCACGATCAATGGCCGCTTCATTAGAAAACAACGTATTTTTAAATTAAAAATCGAAATATAAACATTAAACAATGTAAAAAAATAAATATAAAGAAGATAAATAACTAATTAAGTACCTATTAATAAATTTTATATAACTACTTAATTAATTATTCATCTCCCAAATATTTATTTTTTTATTTTGTTAATATCTACACATACGTATGTACCTACTTACTTTGTTTATCAATTTTTAGTATAAACATGTTGAAACATGTTGATATTTCAACAAATTAGTGGTTAATACAATGTGTTTTCTTGTTAATTATATAAATTATGTTACCACAATTTCGTATTTTCAGTAAATGAAGAAGTTAAATCAAATATTTTTATTTTAAAATCATAAAATTATTGTACTGTGACGAGTCGTGGCTAGGGAGGAATAAATGAAAACACTAGAAAATAATTAGCGATTTATATTAATTAATTGATCATCCCTCTGGGGACAAAATCCAGAAACTGTGTTCTTGGAACATACCTCCATATAAAAATACTTTTATAATGTATTAAATATTTTGTAATAAAATACTGTTAGTCCAACTTTATTATTTTAGAGATTTTTTAATTAAAGCAGACTTTGTTAATAATGGTAGACAAAACGTTGTTTAAAACGAAGGTAATTAAGGTAAATATGCAAAAGGGGTCGTTCTCTGTTTACTTTTGCTAGCGCTAAGGGTAAGAAAGTTTAAAGGGTGCACAGAAACAAAATTGAGCCATTAAACTTAAGCTGTCGATAAAAGCCCATAAATATTTGAACAGGTGATATTAATTTAATATTACTTCTAAATCGTGTTCAACAATTATTGTTTTAATTCGGTAAAATAATTTTTGAATATAAGTACCTGTATGTATTTAATTCATTTGTTTATCGATCAACTTGAGCATCGAATAAATAAATTTACATTATATCTGTATGTGTGATTTCTGAATCGTGAAACCATCGACAAGTAAACAAAAACAAATTTTCACCTTTATCTTTGCTTTGCTTACTTTGTAAACAATCGACAATCTATGGTTGGTTCGCCGAAAAAAAGATATTTCAATAATAATTCACAATTTTTGGCTTTTTTTATAATACAAAACTGTTGGTCTCTGTTAATAATTTATATTTGAGATTTACATAAAAAAATCTTAATTTAAGAATTTCATTTTTAGTCTCTCTATCTGGTACGTGCGTAACTAGCTAGAATTGCGCATTACAACAACAACACTGAGGAAGCGCGGGCACCTGAATATGACACGCAATCAGCGCACAGCTCAGGCAACACGAAGGTGTTGCTTCAATATTTTTGTATGAAATTTTTATAATAATTTTTACATATAATGGTTTTCTATTCATGAATTTCTGCCTTCAAAATCCTATAATTATGAATTATGTCCCGTGATTACTCACGAGTATATTAAACTTCTTTTCTAATTAAAACTCAAACTGCATTGTATTTAATACAATTTATGATAATACGCATTCGCAGAGATGTACAGAAAGTTTACGTGAGTATTTAAAAACTAATAGTACAGACGTAAAATTTACTCAGATTGAATCAATGTCACCCGCCCCCTATCTGCATTCCGCGCAAGAGAGTTACATAATGGACACAAATCCACGCGCTCAGTCATCTTCAGGACTCCTACGATCTAATTGGGTAGAAAAAAGTTTTGAACGATTGCGCACAAGTTCATACAATATTTTTTATGTTTTATTCCATCTTATTTTTTCGCAATTTACACAATAGTTTTCCTAAAATATTTGTTTTTTTATTTATACAGGGTGTACCAGAGCCAGCAGCAGAAACTTGGCAGGTAGATTCCTGACTATGTTATGAGTCTAAAATGTTCAGGCAACCGTTACCTTATATCAATAGTTATGGAGATATGCAATATCAAAGTTAGCATTTTTTTCAATATTTCTTACTTATTTTTTTCAAAAAGTTAAATTATCATTACAGTAACTTATGTCGATTAATAAAAATTCATTCGCGATAATACAAGTCGAATTAAATGATAAAAACCTTGCGAAAATTGAAAAAAGTTATTTTATCATTTTATTTAAGTTGCATTGAAGAAAATGAATTTTCCGTAATCGACATAAGTCACTGAAACGATAGTTCAACTTTTTGCAAAAAATAAGTCAGAAATATTGAAAAAAAAATGGAAACTTTGATATTGCATATATCCATAACCATCTTGGTTGCTCGAACATTTTAGACTCATAACATAGTCAAGAATCTATCGGCCAGGTATACCCTGTGTATAAAAAGAAATTTTCATATCTCTGGATTTAAATATACATCTTCTTTATATCCATAAGACTCGCATGACAGTATCGCTAATAAACTTTTATTAACAACCTAAGTGAAGTATGGATGTTTTAAAACAGAAAATCTTACCTTCTCAAGTTTTTTTGCCCTGTCAGACTTCCAGGAAAATTTACATGGAATTTAATTTTAACGAATATAGAACAGTACTTGTAAACGCCATGAACGGTAAGTACTTTATTAAAATTCTCTAAATGAAAACTTGTGTTAGCGGGAAGAGTGATATAAATTTTAGAGATTTTTAATTAAATGGGAAAAAGCACAAAAACTCGGAGCTTGTTTCACGGGGTATATTTATTTTGTCACGTGTCGTGGTTGTAGGACGAATTAATGAAAACGCTGGGATTTAATACAGGATTTATTGAATACCGATTAATTAATTAAACTAACGTACAAAGTCACTTATCACTATTAAATGTAACGCTAGTCGTTAAACTAAACTATTTTGCAAATTTATCGTAAAAAGACACTTTATATTCGCTTTGACAATTTCATTTCACTTTATTCACTATTCACTAGAATATTCCACCCTATTTCCACACTTATTAATTTCGCTTCGGTTTATCTCGCTACGTAAGAGCTTTTCGGAAACTTCGCTGTCGAATTACTGCTCGTTTGGCACCACTGGCCACTCGCTTGGCTGGCCTGATCCGCCGCTCGCGACTACCTTCGCTTTGTTATCGCTGTCAACGCGCACGGAAAACAACTCACGCCTTACTTCCGTGTGTCGTATTTATATTGGCTAATGCTGTTGTTATCCAGACGTTTCCAGTGTTTACTCGCAAGTACTCGTAAATTCCAGATGTGTCTGAAAAGTTGCAGACGTCCCTCAAATGTTGGAGGTGATTCCAGATCCTTCGGTAGTATTATGCCAACTGTCACTTGACAGAAGTGCGTGATTCTTTTTAGCCTCGTTACAATGTTAACAAAACGCTGTTGTACCAACTGCTAAGTGAAGTGTTATTGTGAGAATCGTCGTGATAAGTCAGTAATTCAAAAGAGCTAGGTGAAGATTAATTGAGAAGTGTTGTAAAATAGAGGGCTGTATTAGAAAAAAACATTTTCAATATTTTTCAGGGATGAATGATCAATTTGCACGTCTTGTAAAAGCAAGCCATATGAACTAAATGGACAAATAAATTGATCTCAATATTGTAAAAATGTGTCAAACTAATATTTTAACCCACGTCTGTTTAAAATCTGAAAATCTAACTATAAATATCGACTCGATTGGCAATATCATAATGACATTTTGGTGAGGAAGGAAGAAAGTTAGAGATGTAATTATTAAACGAATGTGCGAGATGTGCTCAAATAATAATAATCGATTTTTTTTTTTGTGCCCAAACAAATGAAGCACGAAAGGTGCCCATTGGTGGTGATGTATACGAGAAATTCATGCACATGCGTGAATTTTTTTCTACCCGCAGAAAATGTCATTCAGCCTCTTATTTGATATAACGGAACGACTTAAACGGAGATTTTGCATTTAATTTTTCCAAAATTTTGACAATACCCAGGCATTTGCGATGCAATGCAAAATGCAGATTTAAAAACTAATATGCTTGTAATCAATTGCAAAATTGATATTCTTTTCCATATTCAATAAAGTCAACTTGTATTTTAGTGATATGCAAAGTGACTTTTCTGTTAATAATATCCTCATATATTAGGTCCTTACATATGAAATTGGCGTTTAGTATGGGAGGAACATAAAGCCGTTTTTTTTTTATTATAATATATTTATTTAATCAAAGTATGTACCATTGCTATCTATGCATTTTTGCCATCTCATAGGTAGTTCATCGATCCCTTTACTAAAAAAACCATTTGGACGGGAATCAATAAAATCTTTGAAGGCGGTTTGGACTGCCCCATCGGAGTTGAATTTTTTCCTTTGCAAGAAGTTATCCAAATTTCGAAAAAAATGGTAATCTGTTGGGGCAAGGTCCGGAGAGTACGGTGGATGTCTTAGACATTCCAATTGAAGCTCCTCTAATTTGGTAGCCGTCTGTTGTGCAGTGTGTGGTCTAGCGTTATCATGAAGCAGCAGTGGCCTAGAGCGATTAACCAGCCTCGGTTGTTTAGCAGCTAGCTTTTCCATCATGGTTTGCAGTTGCTGACAATAGACATCTGCCGTAATCGTCTGGCCAGATTTAAGAAAGCTGTAGTGAACGACACCAGCACTAGTCCACCAAACGCTCACAAGTAACTTTTTTGGAGTCAATTTTCGCTTGGGGCATGGTTTGGCTGGTTCGGCAGGGTTCAGCCATTGCGATGAGCGCTTCCGATTATCGTACAGGATCCACTTTTCATCACAGGTAATGATTTGATTTAAAATCCCTTCATTATTGTGTCGGTTGAGTAATGCAACGCAGCAGTCAACGCGCGTTTGTTGATTTGCTTCACTCAATTCGTGAGGTACCCACCTTTCAAGCTTTTTCACCTTACCAATTTGCTTCAAGTGGATTAAAACAGTTTTATCACTAACACCGCAGCCTGCAGCTAACTCGGATGTGGTTTGCGATGGATCCGCTTCCACAATAGCCTTCAATTCTTCATTATCAACTTTGGTCTCCGGCCGTCCACGGGGCTTGTTCTGCAGGTCGAAATTTCCAGAACGAAAACGTTGGAACCAAAAACGCACTGTGTTTTCTTTTGCGGCACCGTCGCCATACACATCATTAATCCTTCGAGCCGTTTCTGCAGCACTGGTGCCACGGTGGAACTCGTACTCGTAAATAACGCGATATTTCAAGTTTTTCATTTTGTAAACTGAGTGACGCAAAGAAAAAAACAATTGAGGAAAAAACAAATGAATTATAATTTTCAAAACACAAATACATGAGTAAATAGCTGTATAAATTTGGATTTGGAATTCCTAACCAAAGAGAAGATATTTGAGATCAAATTTGCCAGTACGGCAAAACGCCAATTTCATATGTAAGGACCTAATATAAATAAATTAATGAAATGTTTTTATATAATGTATAATAAAATATCGTTATTTAAGATTCTTCGATGGACTAACAAGAGATATCTCTATTTTATGATGCAATGTTGAAATTGGATATTGAAATTGAATATTGGAAATTGACTAACAAGAGATATCTCTATTTTATGATGGAATGAAATATATAAAAAAATGTATTTGTGAAAATTTTAAAATCTATTTTTCTGTCGAATGTGTTTTTATCAATAAATAGTGTTCTTAACGAAAGCGGCATAGTTCAAAATTCGATATGTTACATATATTACAAGATATTTACATCTGGATGGTTACCCCACACCGCAACGGAAAGATTAATACTGTTTGAAAATTGTTGAAGGGGCTCTGAAATGTCTGTTGGTTTATGGAGATTTGATTGAGGAAGAGAACAAAAGAAAACATTGGGGATCATGCCCAAAGACGAGCAAAACACGAAGCAATTTAGTATAAAGGGAACCCGGTGGCCATAAAAACTGAGTTTTTCTTTGCAGCGTAATCGAAATTCGCAGAACTTTTCATGACATTACACTTTTTTACTATTGTCAGTGGCGGAACCAGGGAGGGGAAGTCTCGATGTTTGGGGACTTTCATTATGATTTTATTTTGAATCGGTTTCCCCGAAAAAAATGTGAAGAATGACTCAAATCGTCTGCTTCATGAAAGGAAGAGAGGAGAAACTAAGAAGTGAAAAGAAGAAAAAAGTTTCAGGCAATTCCTACAAAGATAGAACATTATTTGAGACGTGTCTATTGAAAATCCTTTTGATTTTTTCATTATAGAAAACTTCGTGAATTTTCATCAGCATACAGCTTTTCAATTTACGAAAAGTTGTGTATTATCTTACAGTTAAGAGAAATGTGTAAGAAATTTTACTCGTGCAAACATTTTACATTCAAAAATTTTAAGTAAAAAAAATTAATATAAAGGCAAAAAGTTAAAAAAAAAAAAAAAATGACACGAGTTAGAATGTAGTCAGAGAGCTTGGTTTCGACCAAATATTGTTTAGATTGATAAAAAAGTGTAGGAGCTTATAAAGGCCATTTACTAAAAAAGGAGAATTAACCCTTAAAGACTAAATTGGTGTAAAAACACCCAGGTCTATTAGTTTTTTATCCGTTACACTCTTGAGTTTTTGTCACAGCGCTTTGCGCTTTCGTGTATCATCCTAAGTCGCCAGTAGCCCTGGAACGCGTTGGGAGAGTGGTCGTTCACACGGAGAGTTTTTTCCACACGCTTGCCTCTCGTCTCTCTATAATAGTCATAGTGCGCAACTGATTTATAAAGTTAGTATTTACATTTTTTTATGTACATCTATTGAATTTTGCATGCAAAATTTTGTTATTTATATTTTTAGATCATGAGTCGCCTGCGGATAGAAAGTTCTCAGTAGAATGCTCGAAGTGTACCAAATATATATTATTGGAACAGTGCAAGATTGTATGTGATAATTGTACCTAAAGATCTCTTAATATCTAAATATAGTTATAAGTATTGATTTTTGTATTTAAAGATTTTAAAAAGTTATTTGAAAAGGACTGAGAAAACAAAGTTCGTAAAAAGCTTTAATGTTTTTTGTCTTACTTTTGAGGCAACATTTCTATATTTTTTTTAAAGATATATATTAGTTAAATAAACCAAATTAAAGGCAATATATTTTATTAATAAGAAATACAAATTTCATAAAAAGATTTCATTTTTTATATAAATTTTTACGAGTTTTTTTAATTTTAAAATTTTTTTGAATTTAATATTTTACGATTTTTACAAAAATATGTACAAATAACTACTTATATTCATTAACAAAGATTCAAATTAATAGATAAAAGTAATTTGCACAATTTCCTACACTTAATAAATATTCTCGTCATTTTTAAAAAATAGGGTGGTTTTAAACCCGTTATAGTCTTAATGGGCTATGTAATTCATTATAGCTCATAAGGGTTAAAACAAAACTGGTTTTATGCAGTAGACGAAAATTGAGGATAACTTAATGACGGATTTAACATTTTCGTAATCGATATTATTGTTAATGATCATTAAATTGCGTAATAAACACAAACAGTTTCGCCACAGCAACCTAGTACAATGACGTCAATTTTTCGACCTTATGTGCATTCTCTTTATTAATTGATTCACATATGAATTCAATTTAAGCAATCAACTTTCTATATGTTTTTAATTAGTTTACTTTATATTAATTAATATATATATATATATAATTATATATTACGGTAATCTTATTTCTAAGTACCTAAACTGTGTTCATTTTGTGGCAGAGTATAGATGACTAATAATCAGTTTTTTAATCAATTCGTATTTTGTGTACCTACATGCATTTAATTAAGTTCTGATTGTAAACTTTATCTGCCTCGAAACCGAGTTTTTTAGGGAGACAGGCATAATAAAATTTAGCCTTAAATGAATGTAATTAATGTAAAGAATTGAATAAATGAATATAATTTTAAAATATATTTCGAAATTGTATGAATGTATGTGTATGTTTTTCCGTAATGAAAGTCAGCTTAAAGACACGACATTAAATATAGTTTTGTGTATGTTTTAGCGGGTACGTGATTACCAAAATCCGATAGCTGCCTAATGTATCCATATTCCATTACGCAGATTACTTCCCTGGTACCATTCCTCACCGGCAACGCTGAAGGATTTACATATCTGATATAACTTTACCCCCGATCCACCCGCCCCTTCATCCCCCAGATCCGCCATGTTTGTTCGCGGGGTTCCGATTATCGTTAGCCCAGAAGTTTCGCCTTTTTAAGTTATCGTGTTATTGGAAACTTTTCTATCGGTAACAGTTTACGCGGTGGAATTATCTTTAGACATTTTGGAATAAACTAATTAGAAACAAACACGCGTGTCGGGATTAATTAATCTTATGCTCGTAAGCAGTGGCAGATGAAATGTGGGCGAACTGGGCAGCAAGGGTGGACACGTGCTCTCCAGAAATTCCATGACTTTAGCTCGCTTTTCAATACTGATATCTATCGTCAGCAGATAATTCATTATCTCCAATAACAGCAAAATAATATTGTGGTAAAATTTTTCATATTTATGAAAATTTTGTATAATTTAAAATATTATTTTAAAATATTATTAAAACACTTTGTATAATTTAAAATATTATTTTTATTTTAACTTTGTACTACACCCACAATATGAGTTATTAATTACTACTATTTTTATTGTGTATGAGGTAAAAAGTTAAAACAAGAATCATGTTTTTAATTTAAATGTTGCACCACGAAGTAACTGCCAAATCTTTCGATGACACTTTGTAAAAAAACATTATTTATAAAAATATATAGTTTTATACTGATGAAGGCATCATTGGCCCCGGAATATATTGATAATTAAACAATTAGTAAAATTTATAAAATCTAGACTAAGTGAAACGAGCGAACAAAAGACAGCGTTTATAAAGGGAGGAATACTCTAGACAACGCATAGGTATAAATGATTTAACAGGCAAGTGACTAATGCAAAATTATTTACGGAAAATTGTTCTAGCTAAAGTTTGTGTCCAGTGACTTTGTTGAGAAATAAAAATTTAATTAAAAAATATTGATTACACCCTGATGATGGAATGGTAATTTCTGAAATATGTTGGTGAAAAAAACTCTCATAAAAATAGATATACACAAATAAAATAATCAATATTTTTTAAAAATGTCAATCTAAAATGTTGCTCAATCAATAGAAAAAAAAATTTAATTGATTTTTCGTAAAGTGTTAAGGTTGGAAATGACATATTTACTGATGACGCTGGATAAAACTTCACCGAAACGTCGAGATTTGCTTCTCAGTGAAACATTTCGTTCGGTTCGTATAAAACTATTTCATACTGGAAGTTTCAATTGCTTGATTACCTGTCGTTTTAATGTTCATTAGTGATAGCTATGTGCGAAGGTTTGCACTATTATCCACTTTCTTCCGGGGTTATTATGAAGATAGCAATGTAACGTAACAATCATGTCTTGATCGCTATTGTTTAACATTGGCGCTTCGTCAATTTTGACGTTTGGCATAGGTATGTCTTGACATTCCTCATAGAAACTTTACGAGTACATCCTGTTCATTTTATATCTTACTAATTATAAAGTCGTTGTAACAGTGCAAATACGGCAGTTCATTGGATAAAAACATTTGATCAATTTTTATAGCATTAAATATTCATTTCGATACCACTATTTTGGTATACCTAACACTAATAAAGATATATATTATAAACGTCTCAGAGACGAAGTTTTTTTATATGGAAAAGTAAGTAAAGAAGTCTTTTAAAGGGTGTGTTTGAAGATTACGACCTATCATATGACTGGTTTAAGTGAACACTTTACAGAATGTAACATTCACCAATTCCACCGATTAGAGACTGCCATATCAAATAAATTTTAAAAAGTTGTATATATGTTCAACTTGCATGCCTTGTTTTATATTGAGTTGTATTTTTACTACCGCCACCTGTGGTCGAAAATATGTCATTCCCGTAAACCAGTACAGATGTCGCCGTTGGTAATGAGAAATATTTATTTTTGATTCGGAGTTTTTAAAGCAATATGCTTTTAAATTATTAACATTACATTAGAATACACCTGAAAATTATTTCAATTTTTTAACTCCACCTGTTTTTATATATTATGAATATCTAACACTGTTTATTATTTGTTAGAAAAATATATTATATTTGTATCAACCGAATAAAATGCGTTGTAGTAAAAAAAATACTGTGATGGTCCTTGAGACAAACTTGACTTCAATAGAATCCCTAATCAGACATGACCCATGAGACAGCGAAGGGTGTAAATCCTTCTAGCCAGCTGGCCCAAATGCGCCTGCAAACACGCTTCTACAAGGTCCTGGAAGACCCCGATTTAACCCCGAAATGTGTAAATATCCCTTTATAACATTTATGTGATAACACTCAAAATAAAAACCAACACAAATAGGTCAAAAAAATCTTTGGTATCATATGACAACATTATTTTTTTATAATGAAACGGGACAAATATTAATTCACAGTTTTTTTAATAATTAATTTTAATTTTGTATTACACACACAACATTTTAGTGATTTATTACCACTATTGTTTCGAGCGAAGCAGTCTCTCTCATCATCCGGTATAGTGAAAAACAAACTTGAACAAAAAATTTTATCTGTCTATTCGGACGAAAAATTGTTAGCAATGGTACAATTTCTACTAAAATTATAAGTCAATTCCCTATTCACGTTAGACCTGAATTTTACATAAATAATAGTAAAGGTAAAAGTCTCCTAAATTCAAAAACAAAAATATCTATTTTGGAAAAAGTGGGATATATCAAGGAATCTTGGGGAGAATGTGATAAAAAATATACAGGCCAAACCGCGAAAACCTTAAATATATCAACACATCGCTGTCTGAAAAATAACAATTTCTCGGAATTTTCCAACCACATAATTGGTACCAATTATTCTTTCGAAAGTCACAGATTCAAACAACTCCTCTCCGTTTCTCACAGGATAGATAATAAATAATTTGAAATCCTAAAAAAATTAAAATCTTAAAAGACTTCCCTTATGAATAATATCACATTTCAAAACACTTCCTTGACACATTTGGCCAAAAAACTCCCTTTACCATGCGGCCTCCTACCCTAAGCGAGGAAATTGGTAGAACTATGTATTTAAGTTACTTTTAATTACATATACATGATTTTGAGAGGGAAAATTCCTCTCGAAACTGTAGTAGTAATTAATAACTTTAATATTGTGCATGCAGTACAAAGTTAAAATTAAAATTGTATTTTGATTAAAATGTTGCGCCATGAAGTGACTACCAAATTATTATGTGAAATTGTATTCAAAGTATTTTTATTCAATGAGAAGACAACAAATCGTTTGTATACCTCTTTCAATTAAAGAAAAACAATCGAATTAATGCGTGTGCGTCGTACGGATGGCTTGTGCATACTAATTTGATTGTATTTCTTAAATGGAATGAGGTATACTTACTTTTGTTTTATTTATATTTCTTTAATTTTTATCTAGTGTTTTAGACGAGTTTTGCAAAAAAATTATTCCTACGCCAAATATAATAGTTGACAATGAACCAATAGTATAAGTCACGCAATATTAGTACCTACCTACTTGGGTGCATGGTTGAACGAGAAATGGAATCCGTCAAACAAGAAGCAAGAGTTCAAATAAGGGCAAGAAGTGTTTCTCAGAATGAAACCTTTGTTCTCTAAGCGCGACCTAAGTTTGCAACTAAGAATGCGTATGGTTCGATGTTATATTCTCGCCATTCTCTTAAATAAAGATGAGACATGAATAATACGGATACTAATCTAAGAAAAAGAAAAAAAAGAAAAAGACACTGCATCTCATAGCTGCGTAATTTGAGGGACTGTTACGAACTTAACTAGGCTTAGTTGTTCCGCGTGGTGGTTAATAGAGTCATGATTGCCAACATAATCGCCGATCTCAAATAGAAACTGGCACTACTAGAAGAAGAAGAACATAAAAGGTATACTTAGTTATGTTCAGGAAGCTGACACCTGACAACAGCAACCACTAAGCGCCAAGCAGAGTGGAATGACTAGATCGGTCGAATTTTTCAGTTTTTCGTCTCCCAGTTGCGCATAATCATACCTGCAACAATTGTATTAATAAAATATTAGAAGATATCATAAAGGGAAGTTAATAAAGAGTTAAGGTTGTTATTACGGTCGTTAGACATATTTAACTGTAATTTCGGAAATTTTATACGCACCGTGACGACTTAATTCACCTGATGAAGGAAACGGACGTTTCCGAAACATGTAGTGAAACAAGTTCTCAAATATAAGTGGAAAAAAACAAAGTTGATTGTTTTATTTCATTATTTGTAAATAATTAATTAATCACTAATTAATAAATCCCTAATTAGTTTCCAGTGTTTTTATTTGTCTCCCAAGGGCACAGCTTTTGACAATATTTGAAGAAAAAATAAATCATACATTACCTCTATAAATATAAAATCTGTAGTACTTACGTTAGGTACTTTATCTACAATTTAGAAGTGGGGCGAAACTAATTAAATCCCTAAACCCTTACTTATAAAACTGGTTGGTGCAGAAGTCTTACTCGGCGCTGAGCTGAAGTCCTCAGACACTTGAAGCTATTTCTGTGGTACTTAACCAAAGACAAAGAGAAATATGAGGACAGTCAGTGGCGCAATCGTCATAAACCTAAATAATTACAGGGCGTCCGGTTTTACAGTTCCGGTGGCGTGAATGGACAAAGTGATGATGAGATTTGTTTTTATGGCTCTCTGTAGTTCTTAACTGCTCTTGTGAAACGATTATTATAAATAAATAATTATTTCTACGCGAATATTCCAGAGAATCCAAATACTTTCACAGTAATGGTATGAGTATGGTGATTACAAGCTAGTCCTTATTTCTATTGTACGTAAGTGGGGGTCCCGACAACTGCGCGCTAACGACAGCGCAGAGGACAATTGCGCGCCGACAACAACGCGCAGTACTAAGTAAATGAGTACATTAATTACATTAATTTTCATTTTAATCTTTCGCAAAGCAGAAAAGCTAAATTTAATTTAACGGACATAATAAACTACAAATTTTATTTCTTAAATATTTGAATCAGTCATTACCTATAGCAAAATGAGGGAGTGTATTACAGAGAAAAAATAATTTTCGTTTTTTCTTTAATGCGTTCCTTTGTTGAAGTTAAACTTTTTCATGGGATATTTCCCAAAATTTCCTACATTATTTGTGGACTATAGGTAATTTATTAATTTATTTATTTAAAGTTCATGGAAGACCAACAACACAAAAGAAAAAAGCATAGAAAACATTGATACAATATAGATGGCCAATTACAGGTCTCCAAATTTAGTAAGGTAATGTTTTTTTAATACGTTCCTTTGTAAACTTTTTCATGGACTGTTTCACAAAATTTCCTTTAGTATTTGTGGACTATAGGTAAAGTTATATTTTTTTTAAATGCGTTCAAAGGAACGCATTAAAAAATTATCTTTTAAAAAAAGTTAATCTTCAACAAAGGTTGAGATTAAACTTTTTCATGGATTATTTCACAAAATTTCCTACATTATTTGTGAACTGTATGTAAGTTTAGTTTAGATTAAGTTAAAAGAGGTTTTTTTCTTCATTTTATAGTTATTATGGACGTTTATGGGCTTAATACGTAGGTTGTATTGCGCGCATCTTTGTGCTCAATCTTCTGCTGTAGTGATGGTTAAAAATGTAATATGAGTTCTCCACAGAACCTTGGCATATCTTTATTATTACAAAATATTTTTAAAAAACATCATAATGTTACATATCTCAGACACGTGTATCATACCATCCCTGCAAATAATATTTTTTCTTGTTCAATAAAATATTATTAATATTCTCTCACATAAATGCCATAAAAATAGTCAAGTAAGATGTTAAAATAACTAAAGTTCTTGCAAAACTCGAAATTTAGTATGTTTTAAATTATTTTATTGAAATATTGTTTTAAAAAAGAATTTTTAAATGATTAACTTAATGAAAAATATAAACCAGTGCATTTAATTCTAATAGAAAAATCAGCATTGTATTATCATGCACTAATATCGTGAAATAACTACAAATACGTGTCGACGCCACTAAAATCTAACTGATTTTTAAAAGGTTTCGAAGGCTCCTGATATTGGATCCGGCACTGGCAAAGTGAAAATAAAAAGTAATTGTGAGAGTATCAAAAAATATTATCAACGCGTTATTTCAAATTTTACTGAGATCATAAACATATTTAATGCTCAATTAAATTTTTAAATCAACAAAAGGACTAGATGTGTCAAATCAAATCAGGCTTTATATTAACATTTTCGTGATCCACATTCTTTTATACCTAATTAATCAATGTAAAGGTAATATCTACATGTAAAACATCAGCTTTCAGCAATTCCAGTATATTCTGTAAATCTCCAAAAGTTTCCCTAAATATTACATTAAATAAAAAAAATACAACCTGTATAATATATTTTTGTGTATTAATTAATATTACGTGCAAGTAAAAATATGTATGTTTAGTTTTATTTGTTAACAAGAAGACAGTATAAAAAAGAATCTTACAAATATGTTTGGTGTATTTGTAAGGCTGTAAAAGGATTTTTTAAAACATCGCAGTAATTCTGGGCATGTTTAGGCAAACTACCCCTAAATAAAAGGGAGAACAAAATAATAATTAGCCCTTGTCCCTGCCTTTCTGTTTTATATGTACATGGTACACACCCCGCCCACCAGACAAGGGAAATAAAATAATCTTTGGGTTGTTCCAGTGACAGTACAAATAATTAAGCCCTTTAAATTATAATTGGTTTTCAGAAATTTATCCTTCGTCAAATGGATTCGCAGTTTTTATACTTATTACATTTAAAAAAAAAATTTAACGAAATTGCAGGTTTTTTAATCACTTAAATTATTTTATATTGAAATGAAGAATATTATTAATAAGAATATACTTTTTTTTCACCACTAATTTGTTAAATACACCAACACTTGTGGGAAAAACAAAGTAAAGTCTTATTAATTTTGTAAATAATGTCATCATAAAATCATGCTATGAATAATAAGTAGGTACTATAAAATATACAAAGATGACTTAAACGACAGTATTGCGTTCAAAAATTTCGCATATATCTAAGAATCAATGACTTATTTTTAACATTGAAAAGGGTAATTTACTTAACGCGCGATAAACTAAAAAAAACGTATTTTCGTAAACCTTGTTGAATGCCTAATTCGCCATCGTTATTTATTCGCATAGCCATTTTGATTAAGGTTTCCCGCCAAAGCCTGTTTCAGCAGGACCATCCCTTAACGGATACCCATCCCCCGGGAGTTTCAGGGGTTGAATTTGGGATGGAGAAATGGGCTTTAAAGGGTTTTCGGTCTGGAGTCATACAAGAATTTATTTAGCTCTTTTGAAAATTCTTTTCGTTTAAATAACACAGTTTTCGGATTTTGCTACAAAATCATATATTTTCTCCTATAATTCATTTTTAGATATTTCAGAATGTACAGGACTTTTTCCATTTGTGACGGAATGATGAATGTACAAATGAGGAAAGAATGCATAACTTACCAATGTGAATAGGATTAAAAATGGGTCTATTAAGGGGTTTGGTCATGCTACAAGAATAAATGAGGAGAGAATGTTAAGAAATTCGAGTGTTGATATCAACATAATAAAAAAAGATTGAAATTGAGTGTATAGGTAGATCAGGTGACAGTTGTGTGTCAGGAAAGAAGAGTGTAGTGCTTCATCTTTCGTATACCTCACGGAAAAACGGTATTATTTTTGGTGAATTTGAATCGATCCATCCAACGTGTTGGAGTTTGATTCTGGTATCATTATTAACGCACATTAACATTTATTTTGTTTTATTTACGCTTCATCAGCGCAAGAGGCTCAATTACAGAAGACACATTACAAAAGACCCAAGCTTGAGTAAATCACATAGATCAATCAATTGTGACCTCACCGGGAATCGATCCCGGAACCCTCGGCGTGAGTGGCCGGTGTCATACCCACTGGGCTACGAAGGCCGCTAACTTTTTACTTGGATAACAATTTACCGAGAGTTGACCACTTTGACCAAACGCTATAAAAAATGTTCTTAATGACTACAAACAGATGATTGTGTCTAACTGGGATTTCTTGTTTCAAGGATTGGAGAATGCAAAAGATTTGGTCCGACTAAATCCAATATGTGCTATGTCGAAGCTCACCAAAATTTTAAAGAACGTAGAAAGCACTAATATTTCTCTGTGTATAATCAAAACATGAAATGTAAGAAAAAATAAAATACACTTTCTAGGTACCTTCGATATTTGCCGTTAGATGTCGTATGCTACGTGTATCATGGATCATGGACCGCAGAACGAATGATTTTCTCTTTTCTTCATAAATTTCTACTTCGGTAATATTGTTTGAAAATTTTGAAATAATCCAGAAAAATTAATGATCAATAGGAATATATATACCAGGCGCGTGCAGTGAGAACAAGAAGCATGACTTTTATTTAAATATATTTTTGGAAAAAAAAAACTAAATTTAATATTTATTTGGCAGAATATTACGAAATATTAAAATCTGAATAATAAGTTTATTATTGTCCGTAGTATTGTAGATGATATATGAGATAAAACTCATATTTCAATGTCTTTTCAAATTGTATGCTTAGGAAAAAGTCATGCTTCTTGTTCTCACTGCACGCCCCTGGTGTGTACAAGGATCGTGAGTGAAAGATCTCTAACATGGTGTCTGTTTAGAAAGAGTCCGAGACTTAAGTTTGCGCTGAAGAACCAAACAAAATAACCATTACCCATGCATAGAGCACGTTGACTGAGAGCGATAAATATTTAAAGTTATGCGCACTATAAAATGTACCTGTATTATAAATTTCTGGTACCTTTTCAGATTATTATTTATTTCTTAAAAATGATGTTAACATTTTTCATAAAAGATCAGGAAAGTTTGGGATCGGGATGATAGTTATAGATATTTCCATGCGATAAAGTATTTTACTTCATTCAGAGCTTTCGACTTGGAAACTATTTGAGCTTCCATTTCATAAAAATGCTCTTTTATACGAAATAATATTTTGCGTTGAATAGATCGTTTTGAGACCGTTCTATTAGAATATTTACTCATACAGGCTTTCTTTCGTTGCTTCTTTCATATTTTTTTCATTTTTTTTAAGATTAATTTTATTTCATGATATTTATGTCAAAATGGACATTTTTTTAAATAAAAAGTTTATTCACCATTTTTAACGATTTTTTGGGCTCTTCTGGAGAACTTCGCGTGTTCATATTATTTATATGCAAAATGTTCCTTAAAACCCATCCTTTTCGTTTTGTTCATCGTCATCATAATTTTCGTTCCCTTATACTTAGAGTTTCACCTTTTCATTTTCTTACTTTGATATCTCTTGACCAATCAAGACCCTATTTGACTTTAAATTGTCGTTTTTAGTCTAGGGAAACCACTGGCATCCTTATATCTTAAGTAGCTAAGAATCATTTTAGTAGTTCAAGCTTTCAACATTTTCCTTCACCGTCTACTTCCCTGATCTACTTGATCGTGTTGGCCTTTAGTGAACAATCTTTATCTATCATTCGCTTATATTTTTTACACAATCCTCTTCTCATACTTAAATTCCACCAGGAGCGTGCAGTGAGAATATTAAATTTTGGCATTTTCGTAAGCATATAAATTGAAAAAATAATGAATTAAAAGATATATGTCGTAATGTTTCTATCGCAATTATTATCATATTGTTCAGATTTCAATACATTGTAATATTTTGTAACATTGATATTTTAATTTGATTTTTTTTCAAAATGTGTGTCTGCATAAAAGTCATGCTTTAATGTTCTCACTGCACGCACCTGAATTCTACATATTCTAAACATCTTATCGAGTTTTCCTCGATTCTGTTGACATAAGCCCGAACGATTGTATATCACTACATTAGTGGATTCAGGAATCAGGTTTATAAAAGTATTTGTTATTGAATTCAAAGCCATAGCGGAAATATTTAAGTTGACATCCTTTTTTTAAATATTTCTTAAATATACAAACATATTTCCAAGAACTGTAGTCAATTTATTCAATGTCAATCATTCTTGCCAGGTAATCGTTTACAAATATGTCACCTTCTTTTTTGGTTCATCATTAAGATTTTCTTCTTCTTCCAACTCCTGGCTTCTTTTCTGAATTGTTTTAAAGGCATCAGAACTCCGTTTAGCATCACATTTAATCTATATACACATATATATCTAAACAGGCAAAACATTGTATGTAGATTTTGCGAAAGAATGTTTTACGTTAAGAATACTAACTTAATAGCCCTGAAAATGGTTAATTGTTTAGTAAATAGTATTTATCCGGTAGTTTGGTATATAGTTTTGGAATTACGTACTGTTTAGTCCGGTCTCCGCAAAAATTATTAGTGTTTTTTTCCCAGTTTTTTATTCATTGTTTGTCGTTTTATTTGTGTCTTGTATTTTTGTTTGAAATCTGTCTTTTGTATTTTCTTCCATTCTAGATTTTGACGATTTATTCATATTAGCAATAACTGTGTTCAGAGTACCATTTATGAAACATTAACAATTACTATAACTTTCTTACAATTAATTCTAAATTAATTATATAGTGGAAACAAAAGGATTATCAAGAATGATAAATTCTGGAGAGAAATGTACATTTGGTACACTACAATAATATTATTACGTTTTGCAATTATAATTAACTGAATAATAATAAACTTGTTAGCGGTACGGCTGATTTTTAGACTTTGTCTCATGATTAGTCTAGATAGGGTAAGGTCACCTTTAGTTTTTTGTAAACATAACAAGAGATTTTTTCGGTAATATAATAGGTAATGCAATCTGCTAAATAAAAAATCTTTACATATTAAATAATGCTTTGCCTCTTTTATCACATTTTTAACGGTGTTCAAAATCAAATGAGTTGCCTTTAAAATATAATTCATGAATATTGTACATCAGTTGATTATTCGAAATTTCTCTCATTGACAGAATGTAGAAGAACGTTTGAGAATACACTCGTTCTATTAAGGAACGTATTTCTCTTATAACACAGAAAATACACGTTTTTAAGGATACATTTTTGTAACAATATTAAAGTGAAACTTTATATATAATTAGCTACTAAATCCTAACTGAAAATCTAGCAAGATGTGTAAATAGCAACATTGTTAGGAATGCAATTGTCATCCAGTCAAATATACAGGGTGTACAAAAGAGCTAAACTAAAAAACTTTACATGATTGATTCCTGCCTAAATTATGAGTCTAAAATGTTTAAGCAACAATGTCCCAATATGGAGAATATTGTTAACTAGGTATGGATATAAGCCACTTTAAATTATGCAATTTTTTTTCAACATTTTTGATTTATTTTCTGTAAATAGTAACTTATATTAAATATTGAAAATTCATTCTCTTCGATACAAATCAAATGAAATGATAAAACCCTTACATTTTTTTTCAAATTTTTGCAAGGTATTTTTATTTAATTTGACGTATGTTTTTTTAATATTCAATCTTAATATTTGCAGAAAAAAGATCATAAATATTGAGGAAAAAATGCAAATTTTGTATTCGCTTGTATTCATAACTTTTGATATCAGGACATTGTTACTGGAACATTTTCGACTCAAAATTTAGGTAGGTACCTATCTATTGAGTATTGTTCACTAACTCTGTTGCACCCTGTGTAGAACATTAGGAGGACGTACAACAATACGTTTATGTAGAGATTATAATTGAATATTTTAAAACGAGCCAGCATCTTGGCGAATAACGATAAGAAAATTATTTCCAATGATATTAAATCTGAGTATGTCACAAATGATAAAAAGATCGAAGTCATAGATAAAAGTAAGTATAATATATTATTTACAATAAAAATTTTGTATTATTATTATCGAAATACTGGTAAATTGATCTTTTTATTTCCCTTTTCACTTATATTCCTGGCTAATGTGTTTACTTTGGCCATTTTATTTATTTTGCATTTTATGCTTTTTGTTAAAGTTTAAATTTCATTTAGAGCTTTTACTTTTTCTCGGTATTTGTAAAATTTTATTTTTTTAATAAAAATTGTTCAATCATTTCTCTGATTTCCATAATCTTTCAAAAATAGGTATTATAAATTTAATCGACGTATAGTTATTTTAACCGTATGTATATTTATATGGAATTATATTCATAATATAAGCGATCTCACGATCTCAAACAGCTTCAAGGTACAAGAAAAAGTAAAAAAAAAGATTTTCTGAAAACGTGAAGGCAGTGTGATCTTTTAATTAAACAAAAAAATTAAATTGTCAGGATACCGCTTCGGGAAGAAAAATTATTTTCCGGAAAAGATGAAGATCGAGACTAAAGGAGAAACCCAAACCCGCTCAGGAAGTAGTAGAAGGAAGTATAAGTAGAAGTAATTCATCTCAAATATTTTATTTTATCACCCTGTAGGCCACAGCGCCATTGCTTATCTTTCCCCACCGGGTAGACTAAAGAGTCTGGAGTGGTGAGCAAACTACTTGGTTAGATTTGGGTTTCCTTCTTCACCATCTACATAACGCGGCAAAGTCTAGTATTTATGCGGAGAAGACTTCAGAAGGGTTGATTTATAAAATGAACCTACCACCCTGAAAGCATCTCGTCGCCCTTGAGATGGAAGGAAAATAACCAGAAGATGGGGTCACAAGGTAGCAGCGGTATGCATTTTTTAAGGGTAGAATATTTTGATGATTTTTCAATGTTACAATAAGTTTTGCTTGATAAACCATTAACTAGATATTTAAATAGTAAATTTATCAAATATTGTAACAATTTCTTCATTTTGAAATTTTAGGAAATTATTCATATAACTATAAAAATATTGATTTAATTTATTTAATAATTATCAAGTTTGTTGAAAAATACATACAATATTTTATAGAAAACGGGAATATCCAAAGCAATGTTCATTCAAATAACACAAATTTATTAAAATTAGATTACTTGAATAAGTTTTTTATATTGCATGTTTCGCCTCTGCAAGTTTTTCAGCCTGTTGGCTCTATTCATCCGGTAAAGTCACTATTATTATGTAATAACAAGTTAAATTTTACGAATAACTTAATATTTTATATGTTCCCCGTTTTAGCGTCTACTTGCCAACCTCGCGCACCTACCCCTATCATAAATGTAGCCACGCCCCCATTCAAAAATTAACTTGTTTACATTGTTGGATAATGAATAATTAGTAAGCTTCTATCCTGACGACGATACAGTGGTATCGAAACTGATACCATACCATAAAGTTACTCTTAATAGTTTATACAATTTTTTTTAGTTAATTAAAATTAATAATTACTTTCATACATGTTTATCTTGTAAATAGTTTCATCTCTGTGAGACTTCTCTTATTTATTTTAATTGTCTGTAGACTTAGTTACCTACCTAGAAGTTACCTAGACATAGTTACCTACCTAGTTACAGTTATATACCTAGAACATAGTTATGTTTTTAGAACATACCTACATAAAAAAATATTGTTAAAAAATACATCAGAATTTAAAACACACACAAGAATCTTAATTCTTTTTGGTGAGGTATAACATATAATAATAATTTGTTAAAATTTGCTAGTTATCATTGTTAAAAAAGAAATCATTTGTATTATTTTTAAATAAAATAATATATATAGTATATAGTTATCTAGCTATATATATATATAAATAATTATATATTATATAGTATATTAAATATAATATATATATATAATATATATATATATATAGTATGTAGCAGCAAAATAATAAAATAACTTAATATTATTTTCAAGTTATCGGTGTTTAATTCGCTGAGTCCATAAAAACAGAATTTAAATTCCTAAAACAGAAAGTTAAATTTTATCAATATTTACATTATCGTGGAATAACATCAAATTATAACTTTAACAGCCGAAACTATATTATAGAATTGATAATCTCGTTTGCGATCTTGCTTCATAATACATTTCTAGGAGGCGGAAAACTTTAGGGATAGTCAATACTAATGGCAAACAAGATTATCAGCAGCTCCGAGCCAGAAGTACTCGTTCATCCCCTTATCAAAGTGGGGATGTTTAAAAAAAGCGAATCCGAAGGTCTTTGCAAAGTCAGACAGAGAATTTTCCAGATATTTATTGTCACAGGGAATAAATTTTTTTCTTATCTATCAACAATTTCATCGGTTATACTTTAAATCATGGTTTGAGATAGGCATAAGATTAATTCAATATTTTTCAAAGAGTCATCAAAAATTAGGCGACAAAATAGTATCATGTGTTTACAAAATATTTTGGTATAAAAAAATTACCTGATGGCTTATATATAAAAATAAATAGGGTGAAATTATTGGAAATATTTTAAGATAGGATTTAAGTTTTGTTGTCATGGCGGATATTTACGATATTATAGTTAATTTTACGCGAAAGGGACTGCTCTCTGGAAACTATAATAAATAATAAATAATTTATCTTGTGTGCAGTTCAATGTTTAATTAAGTAAATTCAAATAGTCATGCTGCACTTAATATTATATGCCATGTCATTTAATTAATTGTGGTGAATAAAAACAGACAGCAACATCTAAAAAATTTTAAGAAATGTTTTGAGTGCGGTGGCCGAGGATTCCTAATTTAAAATGTACTAAATTCCAGATTTTGTGCAGCCATCATTTCAAAATCACGTTTCTTATAAATTTGTTTCCAATGAAATCTCGAATTCAATGCAATTTTAAAAGGTAATCCTCGATGAATGCATTTTTCAATGCAAACAACAATTCGTTCATGGTTTTTATTATTTTATATATCTATTATTCTCTGATGTCAATCATGTGAAGTATATTTTTCCATCAGATCTATTCTGCGGAATATATATTATCATGATGGACTAAATAGAATCAAACAGATTAATTTTAATATTTTTTTCAATTAATGGAAATGAACATTTGATAAAAACTGAACAAAATTTGAATAAAATTTAATGAAAAATTAAGATATCTCAAAAGTACTATATCTATATCGTTACGATGTTGTACAATAACTGTCAAGATCCCAATATCAATAGTAATATTGATTTATTCAGAATACGGCCGTAAGGATAAAAAGGAGTCATGGACTATATTATATATAATATATACCTATTTTCAAAATATTTTGGTAAGGGAATTCGGGATTTGTTTTATTTGATATGGTCTGTCCGCCATTGAATAAACATATACATATTATAAATATTAATTTGTGTGTTAAGGAATATTACCCCACGATATATTTTGGAATCTGTTGTCAAAATACAGTTTTCGTGTGTATTTTTTTATGTCAAAATTCAATTTGTAAGTGCCATTGACCGATGAAAAATTTACGTCACATTCTACCCATCAATTGCAACAAACCACAAATAGAGATGTCACCCGGGGATGCGAGGTTGCAGTAAAATTACGAGGGTAGTATGACGTCACGGAAAAAGAGCCGTTGCCACTGCAGTTTGAAATATCGTAATTTTAAAACGTACACCTAGTTTATTTGGGAAAAAAAATATTTGCTCAAGCACATTTATATATTTATATAAGGTTATTTGGAAAACATCAATAACCTCGCAGGACCACATTCCTGCTTTAATTATGTATAGAAAATGTTCAAGCAGTTATGGAGATATGCGATATCTAGGTTCACACCTTATTTTTAATATTTCTGAACTTTTTTTGTAAAACGTTGGACTATCATTACAGTAACTCATATCGAATATGAAAAATTCATTCCCTTTAATACAAGACAAAGAAAATAATAATAACCTTCTAATTCCAATTGATATTTTTGCACGGTTTTTATCATTAAATTTAACTTGTATTGAAACGAATTTATTTTTCGTAATTGATATATAAGTTACTGTGATGATAGTTCAACGTTTTGTAAAAAACAAGTCAGAAATATTGAAAAAAAATCAAATTTAGATATTGCATAACTCCATAACTATTGATATTAATTAGGTCATGGCTGTTTGAGAAATTTCGACTCATATTCAAGGCATAAATATAAAGTCCTTTGTTGTTAATGTTTTACAAATATCCCTACATATAAGTTACGATGAAAATACCCAAGCATCATGAATCATCTTTAATTTAAACATCATATTTACTACCACTAAGTAATTTAAATTCTACTAAAAAATTATATTCTTATTTATTCCTAAAAGTTGTAATAATTATTTATCATTTTACCAGTTAAGAAATTGAAAAATTGATAAAAAATTAAAATAATATGTCAAAAGATTATTTTTAAGATTCTATAACAATGTTATTATATTGCGAATTGAGACCCCCTATTCTCAATATATTTATATGTGTGCAAATATATGAACACATAGAAATATTTAATTTAATTATTTTTATTTCAACAGTATAGTTCTTATCTCTCGCACTGTTTTATTTTTTCTTGGATTTCATTTTTTTTGTTAATAAATTGTATATTTAAAAGTTAAAAAAATGAAAATATTTTTTTTAAGTTTTACTTATTAGGTTTTTTTCACACATATTTTGCCTTATGAAGGCATTAGTTATTTTTTTATTTTTTTTTGAGGCCCAATTACAGAAGCAAAATACATCACAAAACACCCAGGCTTGAGTAAATCACATAGACCAAATTTTGACCTCACCGGGAATCGAACCCGGAACCCTCAGTAAGGGAAGTCAGTGTCATACCCACTGAGCTTTAAGGGCCGCCAGCTAGTGAAATATAATGGTAGAAACAAAGTTTTACGGAAAAATCGGCCACAGCTGTCAACATTAATCAATCTTTTTACAACTAAATAAAAAATATACAAACAAACAAACAAAGATTTATCGCAATTCGCTTTCTCCTTTTACCATTTTTTTACTCCTCCCCACGCCAAAATACCACAATCCATATACAACACTCCTAAAAGATTTTTTCTACCAATGCAAAATACATGTGAAAATTTATGATGTATGTTAAACAGTATTTTAGTTGTACATTAATCTGATTAGCCTTCTATGCCGTCAGCCCAGAGAGCTGGTAATGATTCCGTGGAAACATGTCGTACGGGATTGTAAATAATTGTCCGAACGTGATTTACAGCATTGCCGGCTATTTATTAAGGGAGGGGGCCGACAGGGGCGTGCGACATCCCCGCCAGACAGCGGCGCGGCCGAGGAAAGGGTTGAACGGATGTGCAAACTGCCTAAACGTACGGGGGTTATAATATGTGAATGCCTTACGCTGTGTTGCAAATATAATCAGGGATCGAAATATTAACCGATATGAAAGGGGTAGAAAAACATATCTTGTTGTGTCTGACACATTTACAAAATTAAATCTTACTTGCCGTATTGCCACGTACATATTGTCAAGGGTGCTTTGAAAGACAAATGAATACACAGGAAATTAATTATCAATTTATTAATCATTTTCGTAAATTCACAAAATCACCGATTTTATTAATACTTTTTTAACGGGTATTATTAATTCGTTTACAACCTATTTTTGTCAGAATCAATAAAATATGTGTAGTGCATTATTTTTGTCAATTTTTTTTTTCTAAACCAAAGTTACCCTGCGATATTAGAAATCTAAATTCAAAATAATCCTAATTTATCGAATTTGACATTTTCTTCCATGCCTAGTGTCAAAGTTAAATCTGCCAACATTTTTTCACTTCTGCTCTAAGTTACACGTTTCCATCCTCGCATTCATGAAATAAGTCCCATTAACTGAGCGTAAACATGTTACACACCAATAAGCGTAATATATAGGGACACCAGTGATAATATAATCATTCATACCTTTAAATAAATAACTAACTATTAACTTTAGTAACTCGTAAATTGCAATATTTTGGTCGCACAGAGACATCTAGTAAAATACTAGATTCCAGACGCAAATCCATCGATACCTGTAGAAAATCAAAAGGTTTTAGGGTAGCTTATTAGCTACCCTAAAACTCAATGCACTGTTGGAATCATTAAACACTTTTGAAAAACGTGGAAGAAATTAGCAATGAATAAAAAAAAGATGGAGAAACTTTGGGGGGTTTTTTTTGAAAAAATAAAATGAAAAATGACAATAAACGAGCTACATATTATGTAGATTGACATATTTGGAAAAAAAAATGTAACGAATCTATACCACCGAGATCAAGCAAGGTAAGGAGTGCATTCCTTATATTCCGTGCTTTTTCTTCGTGATCTACCATCTGCCTTCCGTGTTTTTTAATCTTTATCTAAATCTAAATTATCTTTCAATTCTCTACTCATCAATTCACCCTCATAATTTTAATTACACATCGAAAAATCAGTTTGTGCGAAACAGTAAAATATCTCGAAAAGCTAATTAACTGTTAAAAAATATGAACAAGAGCTTCAAGAAACCCTTAATTCTATATTTTTTGATTAAATATTCCTAAACAAATTTTTTTAAAGAAGAAATTGAGAAAATATATATAAAATGTGTCGAGACTTAATTATAATAAATAATTTGTGGTTACTTGATTTTTTCGGCTTTTATTTTTCAAGCAAGCGGCTAAATTGAAGAATATGGTGGGTCGCACCGATTTTTTAAGGGCAGTCTTTAAATTAAAAAAAAAATTAAAAAATGTCCCTGTTGGAAATGAGTGCCCTGATATCAAAATTTCAATTTATTTTATTTTATTTAATCTTCGAGTAGGTTATATAAAGACGCGTTTCTTTACTCGTATCTTCCTCTTAAAAGTTGCATCCCTGATGTCGGTAGTTTACAATAGAACCTCATTCTTCTGTTCATAATTGAATTTTACGAAAGTGTTTTTCTTTCTCAAAGGTAGTTTCTTTCGTGTTTTCTTCTTGTACAGTGGTCATGTTTATGTTATTTTTTATGATTTAAAAGTGTTGTGTCTATTAATATATTTTTATATAAATAGAAGCAGATACATTAAAAATGTTCGCAGGTTTTCACGGCCGTTCAAAATCACCTGTGTGTAGTTTTCTGGAATATTCTGCCGTGTACATATTACCTATGTGATCGACATTTCGGTTCCCATTGCAGGGTTTATCACATCAGATCAGCCCTATTGATGAACCCTGTAATGCGATTCAAAACGTCGGCTAGAGATGTCACATACTTGTATACACGGCAGAATATTCCAGAAAACTACACACAGAAGAATTACATTATATTTAATCGTTTTTGTGAATATCATTATAAGTTATCATTCTAGCATCACTTTGATTATGTTGTACCTAATACTTTTAATTGTTATGCTCAGTGCCTTACTTTGGATTATTTTTGTTTCTTAGTTCTTATTTTTAGACGGATATAGTATACTGTATGAGGGACTATTTGTAACTGATAAGGTTGAAAGAATTCAAAAGGTTATTAAACATTTTATGTTTCGAAGTTTTCACAACACATTTTGATATTAGAGACCCTTTATCCACGGATAATAAAATTACCTGCCATACTCTTCAATTACGCCCTTGCAATCTTATATGTTTCCAGCGATTTTTTTATAAAAATAAAATACAAAAATACAAGAATTTCGAAACTAAATTCTTTCACAGACTGAATAAATAAACCTAGACAGGTACCTATTTTATAAACAAAAATGCTATCTGCTCCGGTTTTAAAATAAAATCTAATCATTTCTCCTACACTTGTCAATTTTATCTTCGATGGAGCACTTTACGAACACGTCACACGTATACGTGTGCGCAGTGCGCATACAAAAGTGATTTAAATAAATTGGTGTATTTTTTTGCAAATGCCTCCAGTAGGCGTATCTTGATTAATTTGAATTCCCAAACATTTCACAGTGGTTGGCCCGAATTCAATTTATCAGCGGACCGACGCGCACGTGAAGTGTATATATATTTTTTTCGATCTGAAACCAAACAACAACGCGTTCCTGTACGCGAAAACATGAGAAGCAATACGTAAAATGTGCTAACAGAGACGTTCCATATGCAAAGGCAAGTATGATGGTGTTTAGGGGTGGAAATTCTATGGGGCGACGAATTGGGGGCGTAATATAAAAATTAAATTTTCCCCTGGAGGGCTATTGTTAGTCGTTGCAATTACCACGGTGAACATTGGTTGCTTTTTGAGCATTGAGTATAGCGCGTTGCTTCTTCGTGTCAACTTAATCGCCGACAGGACGTCAGAAGGAACGACTGAGTCACCCGGATAAGTGCCACCATTTTTGATATATTATTTAAGTACTATGAAGTTTTTGTTAACCTAATCAAGTAATAAGGAGCCACTTGTTGTTTTGAGTTGTTTATTTAGTTTTTAATGTAAATTGGCTTCAAGACATTGCATAGAGGAGATGATAGAGAGATAGCTGAATGAGAAAGAGTACCACAATGACAGTGAAGAGGAATCTGAAGTAGTGAGATGAAGAACTACTTGGAGGTGGAAGAAAACTGCGAAACGGAAGAAGATCCACAGTTAAAAACACAGATGAATCTACATTTTAACCAAAAGGGAATTTTTAGCATTTCTAGTAATTTTACCATCTCGAAAAATAGTTCTTAGCCATCACAAAATTCTAGTATTATTCGACATTTAATTAAACAATAGTCCGTGGTAAAAACAACTATGTTTTGTCTACTAAAAAGGCTAGAACAGACAGAACAACGGCTATAAATAATGCTCATGCATCAAAAGGTCTAATGCGTCACGCTTAAGGTTAACGGATACAGTTTTGAAATATTTATTACCGATGGGATATTACAAGATATGGTCAAATGTACTAATGCAGAAATTATAACTATACAACAAAACTTAAGTTATCTGTAATTCGCAAAGTGACGAAAATATTAAATAAAGAAGAAATTATGCTTTTTGTAACTAAATATCGCATGACTCAAGGCTTTAAAAAATGCTCAATTTGGTTGTTCGTCAAAAAATTCTTGAGTGTATACTGTGTCTTTTAGTCTTATGTCAGCGATAGAGATTATATAACTAACAGTAATTTTTTATAGTAAATCTCTTTCTTTTTATTTTTTATATTTTTTATATATATTTTATATATATAATAATTTTTAATAATCCAAGGCTTCGCTAATGTATGAGAGCTTTATGCATGATACAAGATTCATCTGCTCTCGTTACGTGTTTCGCTTTAATTTACCTCAGAATATCTAGGACGGTATTTCGTTATCAAATTTCCTGGATAGATTATACTGTAAGAGTGAAAAATTTCTGATCGAAAAGCAAAAGAAAGGAAAGAAGTGAATAAGAGATATATGAAAAAGAAAATACCATCCTTACGGGACCATTTCGAAAATGTAAGTAGGCCTGTGTGATTTGTGAAAATTCGGCTAGTGACGAAGAAGCCGATGGTTGAAGATGATTATTTAAATTATTTTGGACTTTCCATTCGACTACGTTATTAACGATTTGTAACGATTTTATATTTAAAAAAATATGGAAACGATAAAAACTAGTAGGGTCGGCATTTCTGAATTCGCTCAAGGGCAGCACTGTGCGGTAACCAGAAAAAAAATATATCAAAAGGAACAAGATGGGAAAATTCCGAAGCAAAACGAATTGTGACGTCACCCAGATATAAAACAAAACATCGAGAAAAACAGGCTTTGTCGCAACTCTTTGGCGACTTAATAAATTCAGGCGCCGCCGTCAGAAACACGCAGTGTCTTCCCGGCGCGCGCCGGCCCGACCCGGGTCCCGGCTGGGGGAGGGTGACAATATTATAATGAATTATTATTTTTTCCCGTGGAAGCAATTTGGGGTGGCTGAAAGAGCGGCCTTCAACATTCCAATAGCGTGGTTTATAGAAAGTACGAGAGGACAGAGGCGTTAGAAAAAAAAAATTATTGATGTTTAAAGCGCTTACTTTGTATAGCAGTTAGACATAATAATTAATTTTAATTGATTTTTAATTTTTTACAAACCACTTGGAGTATAACATTACGTCTATTGGTTCAGATACCACTGTGTCTTCGTCAGAACGGACGCACACTAACTATCCATTACTTATTTTTGTAAAAAAAATATTTTTGAACGGGGACGTAACTACAGTTATCGTGGGAATAATTTACAAGTAGACATCGAAAGGGATATATCAAATAATAAGTTTTTCATAAAATTCAACTGATAATTAATTATATTGGCTTTAATGTTCGGGCAGTTCTTGATTTCTTACATTTCTAAGATAACTAATCTGAGGTCTTTATTATTTACATGGATAGTCTCAATACCGTTTTCTTTTTTAAAAGTATATTATTTGCCAAATTAAGCTTAATAGCATTGTGGAAGCCTTTAAATAGCTGTAAGCCTTCAAAATTCACTATTTTCGGACAAATTAATTTTGATGCGAATCATCATCATTATCACTTTTGGCTGTATAACCCCTGGGGTATATTGACCTCCTCACGAGTCTTCCTCCACTTATCTCCGTCTTAGTCCAGCTCTCTCCAGTTCAGAATCTCTAAGGCAGATATGTCTTTGAGTACGTTGTCGCTCCGTCTTAATTTAGGCCTACCTGAGCTCCTTCGCCCTATCGTTCTTAAATTCAGCAGGGATTTCGGTACCTCTTCAGTTTGAAGTGTGGGATATGTTTTCAAAAATCCAAAATCCACGAAAATATGTAAGAATTTAAAAGCTTAAGAAAGTACACAACGCGGGTAAAAAGTATCGTAATTTTTAGATTGCATCAGTGGTACCCGTGCCCCGTGTAAGAGGGTTACGACTAATTGGCGCGCTAAGTCAAATTCAGGACGGGAAGTTGGATCGAGACGATATAAGCGTGAAAAACACACACATACACACACCCCAACTTACTCCTGTAAAATAACGGTTTCTTGTAATTGGCCTCAATCTCGGTCTAATTATAATATTTACGATAATAAATAACAAGAGCTATGCGGAAACTTGTAAAATGGAAAATAAAATACAATGAAATAGTTTAAAAACTAGTCCTTATTTCACGGTACTATATATATTGCAAAGACAAAATTTTATATGGCTTCAGAGAGCTGGAGAACTACTGTCGGTATGTTAGGATGAAGAAGGTTTTCTATTTGGTTCACGTGCTAAGCGGGGATAAATATCTCCCCCTCCGACTAATACTCGAGGGCAAGATAGTAGTTAGTCAGAAGTAAGTCAACTTGGAAGAAGGCAAATGTTCTGGCTGCGCAGCATCCAAGAGTAGTAAACAGATGGAAGATTTATTAGGATAGAGAGGACTAACTAACTAGCTAACTTACCATCACGCCGTTTCCCCGTGGGGGTAGGCAGAGAGGATAGAGCGTCATACTCTTCTGTCCTGACATACAACTTTCGCTTCGCCTACATTCATACATCTTCGCATGCAAGCTCGACGGTTGTTCAGGCTTCTAACAGGACCATCTTCCAGTATCTGGTTAATCTGGTCATGCCACGTCTTCCGTGGTCGCCGTCTCTTTCTGGCGCCGTCAACACTTGCATCATATATCTTTCTTACCATTCTTTCCTCATTCATTCGCTCAACATGCCCAAACCACCTGAGCGACCCTATTTTTATTCTATGTATTATGCTACGATCAGCTTTACATTCATTCCTAATATCTTCATTCTTTACTCTATCATACATGGATTTACCATACATACGTCTAAGGGATCTAATCTCCACTGCATTCAATCTACTTTCGTTCCTCTTTTGCCAGCTCCAAGCTTCACTTCCATACATTAGTGTCGGTACCAGAACAGAAGAGGATTTCGCACAAATTATTGCTGACCTCAGGGACACCTGACAAGGCACAAAAAGAAGAAGACGATGATTATAGGCAAAATTTGTAAAGTGTAGGTGAAAAATTGCGACATTAAATTTATTATTTCAAAATATTTAAGTACAGTGAATGAATGGTAACCCAACCAAGAACGCTTTATGAGCAAAGGCCCCCTATCGGTCCTACTCGGTTGGCATATTAATAGCACTGTTGGCAACCGTGCTATGCCGCAGTGCAGCATGACTCGAGCCATCTATGCTCTCACACGTTGCTACTGCTGGCTTTTAAGTTTTTATTAAAAATTTATATCCTTTTTTTTACATCTAAATGCAATTACTGTTGCTTTTTGCTAAAAATCCTGGCGGGCGAAAACCGCTCCATTTTTTGTTTTTCGCAAGGTTGGAAATGGCGCTGGTAAATTGTAATATGAAAAGCGTGAATATTAAAAGGGCGGAACGTGGATGCGTGCGTTTTATGTTCCGGGGCCAGCCCGGATGTGACGTATATCCGGCGCGTGGCCTGGCCGTAATATCGCGCACAATGCCGTCTCCGAGGGAACGCCATCCATTCTCGGACTGAAAGATTGTTCGTGCTGTATCATCAATCGTGTATTTGGTGGGGGAGGCTAGGGGGCGCTGTGACGTCGGATATTATTTTATTATACAAAACATGGCGAAAACTATCAAGTTACAGAAAATATTGAATACCGAATAGGTACGTATATTTTATTTGTTTTACTGTTTTTTTTTATTTTTTTATTTTCATTTATTTTTTTCATTATTTTCATATTATTTTCAACATAATCTTTGTGGTCAGGCTCATATGTTATAGCCACTTATGAGATTTTTAGTCTACCGATTTCGAGACGTGCCCTTCTCTTCGTCAGTACCACTACCAACCAACACACTAGCATGTAAATATGTGTAAAATATTTTTTTTAACATGTTAGTTAAGTAGTTGTCCTGACGAAGAGATGATAACATCTCGAAACTGCTAGACTAAAAATCTCATTAAGTGAACTAACATAACTTACATTTTGTTAATTTTTTAGCATTTTTGTTAATGAAGAGAAAAAACGTCGTGTAAAACTAATATTTATTGAATAAACAACATGTTTTGAGTCCATTCGTCAGAGTACAAAGTACTTATAGTAAAATTAAAATAGGATGTACGAACTTTCAAAAACAAAAATAAATATAATAAAATTAAATTATTACATAATTAAGAACATATTTGAGAATAAACTTAAGAGGTAACTATTTGCAAAAGGGATTTATTTATTTATAATATTTAATAAGCTTTTATTTAAATCAAATATCTGAATCCTTCTAAATATCAAAAAATGGTTTGTTTCCAAACGTCGATTGGCAAATACCAAATAGTAATCATTTTTAATCATCTTAAATGGTCCTCAATTCTTTAGTTTTTATAATTTTATTTAAAAAATATTCATTATTTGTTTTGGAATATTGCTTAAAAGAAATTTAGCTTAATTTTCATAGTGAAAAATATTGAGTAATTTTTATATTCTCATCATGTTCATCATATTCAAAATATTAGCCATAAATTAAGACACCATATTTAAAAAAATAATAATGTTTGCTGCATTTATGGACTCATGAGTAGGTACATATTATTTATGGTTATTGTGTTTAATTTGTAGAACTCCATATTTATTTTTAGCGAAATTTAAAATAAATTAAATTTTAATAAATATTATTATTATTAAGTTATGATATTTTCAGTAACCCGTAGAACTTAATAATAATATTTATTTAAATATAATTTATTTTAAATTTCGCTAAAAGGTACATATCATTCAAGGGTATTTTCATAAGCATATTAAAAAGGCTTTGGAAAGAAGAAATATTAGCTTTCAGATATTATCAGCAATAACATCAAAATACGCACAACATATTTTGATATTATTGCGTATCAATTGAATTGAATTTGTTGGAATCCCTCGTAATTATAAATGTCAAAGACAACAACACTATGGAACCCTTTAACATTACAGCAAATGTATAGAATAATCAAGGAGGTTCAAATAAATATCGTGTTTCATATAAAAGGCGGAACTTGTTTATTATGACGTTTGAACCGGCGCGATATTAGTGACAAATCGTAACTGGTGTACGAGCGCAAGTGTAAACCAAGTGAAAATATAAATCGAAGTACTTACTTTACGTGCGATAGTTAAACGCAGTTTTATCGAAAGCGTTAACAAGCGATAATAAAGTGAGAGAGTGACCTTGTGAATAAATTATAATGATTGATTTCCAGTGTTTTCATTTACCTCCCACTGTCATAACAGGCAAATCACATTTAGCGCATGATTTACGATCCAAAAATAATATTCTTTGCGGAAAACGGGATACGTTCATAAAATTAAAACTTCGATAACGGCACGATGCCTCAGATATCCTGAAGAAGGTGAGATTCGAAGATCACAGAAGGGTCATGTAGCGAGGGTGGATGAGTTGTGTAACACGTACAAAGCCCTTTTACCCAACAGGAACAAGACTAAGGGGTTGACCAAGACGTAGATGGATAGATTATGTCAAGAGCCAAGACAACCCCCAAGAGGGAGGCGAGTGCTCAGCAGACTGGAACACAACACCAATAATAATTATTATTATTCAGAATGTTTTGAGAATGTTCAAAATTTTCACTAACACAATACTGGATTTTATCTCCAGAGAGACGTCATTAATTAAGATATATTATAGATGTCTCATGCAGACAAAGCTATTTTTATATGGGAAAGTGGGTTTTTGGGTGTTCATTGGACTTACGACCTATCGCCCGACTAGTTCAAGTGATCACTTTACACAATGTAACGCTCAAGAATTTCACCCATGATAGACTACCACATCTATTAAATTAAATTAAGGCATGCATGTTAAACATATATACAACTTCCAAAGATCAAACTGCAAGATACTTAAATACAAGAATTAAAGAACATCCGTTGCCTAAAAAATAATAAACTTCTTCTTATTTTCCAATCACATAATTTATTCTAATAAATCTATTGACAGTCACAAATT
Organism: Agrypnia vestita; assembly: GCA_016648135.1. Lineage (NCBI taxonomy): Eukaryota > Metazoa > Arthropoda > Insecta > Trichoptera > Phryganeidae > Agrypnia > Agrypnia vestita. The sequence continues at coordinate 4,598 of JADDOH010014273.1, read as the reverse complement.
AAAACTACTCCATTCAGTTCTTTATAGAGGATGAATAATGAAGAATTCGGAAAACGTTGCAATTCTAAAAAATCTAAATCTAAACTGAAAACTCACGTGTGAATAATTCACCTTTCAATCCACTTCTTTGATCCTGGAGCTTTTAAGGTTACTGGGCGAAAAAACATCCCTTCCCCATGGCACCCCTACTGACCTGCCATAATAGATTGATAAATTTTGTACTAAAGTTAGTTATCAACTATACCTGAGGACATCAATATCAAAACTGATATAGTATGTGCAGTACAAAGTATAAATAAAAATCATATTATTTCAAATTAAAAATATTGCACCAGGAAGTAATTGCCCAATCTTCCGATGATATATTTTCATAGATTTAAAAAATAAGTGAAAAATATACTAAGAATATATATATATATATATATATACACAGACGTAATAACAAATTTTGAGAAAATACATAAATAAACAGTTAATGTATTTTTTTTTCTCCATTTCTTATTTACAAATATTTTTTTATAATCTGAATTTTTATACATTTATGTGAATTAAAATGCTATATTTATACATCCTCGGGTATCCTCTTTATTTTCTAAATTATAAAAAAAGGAATAGTAGAATTGTGATTTCAGCATTTGAGGTATTATTATTTTATTATTACGTAAGGGTTAATATATTATTATTCACTTTGTATATTTTTATGACAATTCTGAGTAACGATTTACTTTCACTTTTGGGCTGTAATAATATTTCATTAAATGGAAAATCAGTCCGAAAAATCTTGGTTGCTCTCTGTGTGCCTTAGTGCGCTTTCAATACTTTATCTTAGATTTTGGGAAAGATGACATGAAAAACAGTTGTGGTAATTAAAATAACAAATCGTTAATCTATATAAGATTACATATTTTTTCAAATATTTATATAATGTCGACTATAATCTCGGCTGCGGTTCACAAATTTAATATCACATACTTATAAAATCAAACACTGCAAATGAAGTATAAATATAATTATTAAGAATGTTATTTTGCAGTGGATTTAATTCCATAAATTACTGATCAACAATTTATAACTAAACATAATAGGGTCCAGACAGCATTTAAGGTTAATCTCTAACTCTTGCAGAATTTCTAAATGTTTCTTCTGGAAAATTTTATATCGCTTTTTTCCATCATGACCAGTAGACCTTAAGGTTTCAGGAGTGGTTACTCTCATTTAAAAAGGTTAGTAATTTTATGTTAAGGAGGTTAGGTATTTAATTTTTTTTCTTTCATTTTATTTTTAATTTTTTAAATGAATGTTGCAAAAATATTGTGGCAAAATTTCAAGTCAATCAGAGTAAAATTGACGAAGTTATAAACATTTTAGTGATGCTCAGACTGATTTTCTATACCTGCGCTGAAAGAGTTTTGAGACAAGAAGATGCTCTAGATCTTCTTGATGAAAACTCATTGCTGTATGGAACTGGCATCGACGACTATGTTTAAGTATAAAATAATTGTCGAATTTTATGTTGAATTTTAAATGATTTTGTTTCTAGTTATGATGTACAGCGCAAAACAATTTTTTTTCGAGGCACCTCTGGAGATTCACTGCCACTCGCTAAATATAAATATTTTGCAATAATTTTTTTAAAAGAATGAATAAATCATTTATTATTATATAAAAATTAAGCAAACAAACTAGTACTACCTGTATTGCAAAAAAAATTCTTGAAAACATGCCTTTTTTTCATCGAATTAACCTTACCCCCCCCCCCCCCGCCTTAATATGGATTATAGCAGATTTTACGGGCAGGTTAAATTCCGTAGTATCATTAGATTTCAATTTAAAATTTCTTAAAAATTCACCTAACTCAAATTTTTGGGAAAAAGTCAGCCTGATCTACCATTTTTTCAAAATGACAAAAGATCAAATATTAAACGTAAAAAACTAATTGAAACACATTTTTATTCACACGCTAAATCTACTCAATTGTTGCAGAAAGGCATTATTTCTTTGCGCTCTATTTTATAATAAATTTGTGCGTTGCGTGATGCATATTGTTGCCGGAAAACATGTATATATAAATCATATAAATATCAATCGTATAAATCAAAAGAATATTATTATATTGGAAATGTATGCATAAAGTCCCTTTAATAGTTTCGTATCTTGGAATTATTATTGTAAGTAAAAGGATATTCATTATTTCATCGGTGTAAAAAATCTATAAACACGAATTATAAATTGAGAATATACTTAGGAAGAAAATATAATATAAAATAAGTATGACTTGGCTAACCTATTTTCGCCTCTATTGAAGACCAAAGTTGCGATAGTTGGCACTACGATTTAAATGTTTTAGCAAAAGATTTTTAAATGACGCTATTAGTTTCAACGAATTTCAAATAAATTACCGACGCGCCAGTACGACCATTTGAAACGCACTGATTTTTCGAGCGAAGTAGCCGAACATGAGCGGCGTCAGGTGACAATACCGGCGGATAGGAAAATCAAACTGTTGACAGATTTACTACCGGCAGTCACCGAAATGACATCATAAAATACACAAATCGATGCGATTTTAGCGGCGAGTTAATAATATTCACCACAACACCATCATATGTCATGTACCCCTAATTGATTGGTGACGTGAGGCAGGGAGGGTCATTTAAAAATCTACCGGCTCCGATTTCATCCCATGGTCCGAAACCGAGAGATATTGTTTTGTATGAAAAACATACAGCTTATCAGTAATAATTATCACTGATAATTATTACTGAAAACAAAAATACGACCTAAAAATTATCAATTACATGTTTTCTCTAGGTTACATAGGACTAGTGTTACAACGTAAGTTTAGTTAGGAATGGAATGAATAGTTAGGATATAAGGGTACTTGCATCAAAAAACTTATAGGAGAACAAAAGTTATATAAAGAAGAAAACGACAAAATTAAAAAATTAAAGGTGTTAAGAATAAATGAAAAAATTAAATATTTCTAGAACAGACAGGACGAAATAAAGTATTTAAGAGGTAATAAATAAATATAATAATGAAATACTTCCAAAGAGGACAGTAAAAAACGTGGTATGAGAATTAAAATCTGCGGAAAAACAACGTTTTTTGGATGTAACACCAATTGGACTAAGGAATGACCATTCATATAAATGTATCCGGTATTTATGTGTGTATCCGTTATCGGTGCTTCGTTTTTGCCTCAGATATCCGAAGCGCTCACATTCTTTACATCATAAAGTAACCATGACAAATACTTATGTATTGGTTAATCCAATAAATCATATATTAAAATAAGAAATCCATTTTTGATGACTCCAATCGCGACTCCAATATTCTGCAGCAGGACCGAATAACAATATAACCCATTTACGTAATATACCGTGATCTTTAAGATAGGTTCTTTTGTCATATATAACGTGTGAGCGATGAGAAAGTGGTTAAGAAAATATATGAGGCTAGAGTTAAGTGCAGCAGTACCAGAAGGCATCTGTGAGAAACCTAGCACGGTTAAATAAATGAAATATTTGAATTGTTAAAACGTTTTCGGGATTTCTCCCATTGTCAATGTTATTGACAATGGGAGAACGTTCTAACAATTCATATATAGTGGAATAAAACGATGTTGTGTTTACGATCGGATTAAGAGCATGGTTAAGAAGATGTATTGGAAGGAAAAGTGGTATGACAGGATAGAAGAGTGGCCTTTTGGCGAAGTTCTATCTTCTGTATTTGCCAACCCCTGCAGAAGAACGGCGTGATATTAGTTAGTTCGTTACTTAATACACAGGAATGGCGTGATATTAGTTAATTCGTTACTTAATACAGAGTAATGTCGTGATATTACTTAGTTCGTTACTTAATACACAGGAATGGCGTGATATTAGTTAGTTCGTTACTTAATACAGAGTAATGGCGTGATATTACTTAGTTCGTTACTTAATACACAGGAATGGCGTGATATTATTTAGTTCGTTACTTAATTACACAGTAGTTTTCAGGCTTCATAAAACCATAAAAAAGGAATAAATTTTTAATTGCACCCCTACAAATAAAAATATTTATTTTTGGAAGATTTCCAATCAAAAAAAGGTTATTTGGCAGCGAGCAAGTGAAACCACCCCTGGCCGGGAATGAGTTAAAAACCCTCGCTCGAAGCTCAAAGGTTCTTTTAAATGCCTTCGGGCCGATTAGTAACCCTTTGACTGGCAAATTGTATGAAATGAGCTCTTTCAAATGCACGATCCGACACTTTAATACAAGCCGCGACAAAATGGTGTGAAAATGCACTTTTTTGTTGGTGAAAAATTATTAATACCACGTTTTGACACCTACATACAAAAGAACATTTTATACTTGAACACAAAAAAGCGACTTAATACAACATCTCCACAATAATAAACCGGGGCATACGCAGAACACGCTCGCTGTAAGTGATATTTGCATTTTTCATTTTTTGTATTTTGTTTGTCATTAAATTTAAAGATTTATTGTTGTGAAATTTAAATTTTAGAGCGTATACACGTACCTACATGTACTAAAAAATATTATACATTTATTTAACTTACCTGTAGGCGTTTACATTTATAATAACTTCG
>JADDOH010014272.1:0-13541 GCA_016648135.1 Agrypnia vestita | reverse complement strand
GGAAAGAGCGCTGGGTACTTGGGAGTTGTTTGAAATGCGTATTTCGCGACTTAATTACAGGAAACACAGAAAACTTTTTCTTCCAGTTTTTACGTAGAAAAGACAGGTAGGATGTATAGTACATATTTAACAAAAAAAATCTCATAAAAACTTATATATGACATTTTTATTCACTATATCTTGTTTTCCTCAGCTTGTCGGTCATGGTACTTAGGCCCGGTTGTTTCAAGTTCGATCAAAGTAAGCGGTCGATAAAAGCATAGATTTTTACGAAAACGGATCGTCTGATTGGTGGAGAACGTAAAATTTCAGTTTAAACTCTACGCTTACTTTGATCGAATTTGAAACAACCGGGCCTTAGTGCGTAATTTGATTCGACCATTAACTTGGTGATAAACTCCCGACTCGAACGGACCGGCTCGCACCGCCGACGGAAATGTATCAGCAAAGCACCGGCACCAGATGCCTGTTGTGATTCGGGCGAAACGTCGGTTGACGAATGATGTTTCCATTTTGAACAAGAGCGTCTCTATTCTGTGACAAGAGCATTCCAATAATAAGCATGTTTGTTTTGATTAAACCCAGGAACTGTTTTGATTTATTGGTTCTCTTGAATTTACTATTTCAGTTTGCAAAGTTTCAATTTTGAACTAGAGTTGCTCTCTATTCTATGACAAGAGCATGCCACTAATAAGCATGTGTGTTTGAGTGTTAGCTTGAGCACGCTCATTTATGTGCATACTTAAAATAGGCATGCTAATAATGAGCAAATGTATACAGTTGTTAGGGCATGCTAGTTTTGAGCATGCTAATGCACTTTGTTTTGTCTTTGTTTATTTTCATGTTGTATTTATCTGCCAAAACATTTTCCATCTTTCTCAGAGCCTCGTTCAGTTCTTGTTCTGACTCCGCAAGCAGTGCAATATCGTCGGCGTATCTGATCATGTCAATTTTTTGTGCTTGAATTCTCACGCCGGGCCAATCTCTCATTTCTTCTCTCACCTCGTCGATAGCCTGTTGTATGTAGCAATTTAACAATACTGGTGACATCAAGTAACCCTATCTTACTCCCTGGCCAACACTTGCTTCAGAACTGCTATCTCTATATATTATTACGGTCTCATTTTTATATATTGTCCGCCTATCTTTGAAGCTTAGCCCTATTTTGTTGGGCACTTTAAAAAGCTTCTTCCAGTCTACCTTGTCGAAGGCTTTTTCTAGGACTATAAAAGCCACGTGTGAGTCTTTGTTTTCCTATTCGTTTTTCTAGAATAAGTCTTACACTAAGAATTGCGTCTCTTTTGCCTGTTCCTCTTCTCAAGTCAAATTGATTGTTCGAAAGTACACATTCAATCTTCGTTTCCGCTCTTTTCATAATTATATTTGACAGTACCTTTGATGCATGCGATATCAGACTTAAGGTTCCGTGCTGCTCGCATTTAGTTGTGCCAGGTTTCTTTGGTAGTGTTTTTATTAAGCATTTAGTGAAATCCTTAGGCATTTCTCCTGTGTCATATGTTTTGCAGACAAGTCTGTATAGTGTATCAATTGTGCCGCTGCCTGCATTTTAGTTCTGGTGAAATATTGTCCATTCCTGGTATTTTATTATCTTTCAATCTTGTGATGGCAGTTCTCATTTCTTCTTTCTTCAGTTCTCCAAATTCTCCAAATTCACTTCTCAAAATAGCATCTCTATTTTTTTCTGGATCCGATTCTGTTTCTACAGCATCATTCTCTGTAATTGTATTCTCCTTTGTAGAGTTCTTCCAGATATGCTTTCCATCTTTGTACAATATATTCGTCTTCGAAAAGGAATTTTCCGTTTTGGTCTTGTATAGCACCTTTTGTTTTAGTTTTATCATTGAATTTTTATTTTATTTCAGAGTATGCTGTCTCTAGCTTTCTCTGTTCAATATTTCTGTTAATTTTCATACAATTTTCTTGAAAATAGTGCTCCTTCGCCTTTTTGGACTCTCTATTGATTTTGTTTCTCAGCATTCTGTAATTTCTTTTTCCCTCTTTTGTTGTAGAGTTTTTCATCGTTCTTCTCTTTTTAATCATTTTCAAGATATCTTCTGTGATCCATTCTTTCCTGTTTTGTTAATTTTTTTTAAGTAAATTAAAGTTTTTTGTTAAGTAAATTATTTTATTTTTTTTGATTTACAAATTTGGAAATTATTCATTTTATTACCCTTACGCTCGACGGAATGCAGAATTTTAAAAGTAAATTAATGTTTATTGTCTATGATGTGGTTCGAAAATTCAGAAACATTATTGCTAGTTAGGCAAGGACGATGTTCTTTTAGTTTAATGTTGAGATTTCTTTTAGTTTAATGAATAAGGACATTTAAAGAGGCTATAGAAATATATAAAAGAATGAACGTAATAAACAATAGAGATGATTGTATATGCCTCCGGCACCAGATCGGGCGAAACGTCGGTTGGCGATATTTTGAATAATATCTATAGGTAATGTGAACGCCAACAATAATGTAATATTTTGTTACGTTTTTTCTCACACTTAAAAAAACTACTGCCTCGGCCGACTTCCTTCCCAGAGGTCGGTTTTACCGATTGTAGAGTTCTTTTATTATTGCGTGAATCAATTTGTAATCAGGTGGTAGATATGGGCATATTAATATGAACACGGTATAGTTGCTTTTTAAATAGTTTATTTTGTAATTAAATTTAGTGGCTTAAATCTAATATTTACACAAATGGAGAATACACTAGTTCAATATTTATCATTGGCATTGTAGAATCTTTACATTTATAATTATACAGTTTACAAGATAGAATCGGGACAGGAAGGAATTGGCTTTAGCTTTTATATATTTATACGAAGTTATACTTGTTTTCCTGGTTCCTGATGTATGGAAGTCGGTTTCCTCAAACCGGTTGATGGATAGCGATCTGATGATGGAGCAGTTGGTGGATACGGTCTAGATGCTCTGGGAGTGCTGTCAGCTTACTGCTTTCCGTCATCTGGTATGACGTACAATTTTATTTGTATCGTCACCAGATACGGTGATAGACGAAGCGATGTTCAAAAACGGTTTGAGAATCATTATCTACACGCACTTGACTTTACTGGTGGAGGCGCTAGGTAGGTACCAAATCATGGTTCTACAATTATTCGATTACGTTAACGCGGCTGATTTGATTCGTATTGATATATTTATACAACTAATATATCGCAATGATTCTATTTTACATAATATTCAAGCTTCTTTTCTCTGCCTGGTAGTGATGGGTCCGCTCTGTACTCACTACTACAATGTAGTACTACACTACATTGAAGCGCACACTTCGCACATTTTGATGTGTAGTGCACACTACAAACTACAAACACCAAAGTTATTGAAAGTATAAACTTCAAATAGTACACTTCATTTCAAAGCGAACACTACAAAGTACATACACTTCAGAGTTATCGAAAGTATGAGAAACACATTTTAAATAGTGTATTTTTTACGTGAAATTTTTGGAAAGTTGATGTAGATATATGAAGAAATCTCTGGAAACTGAAAGAACCCCCCCCCCTATGGTTTGAAAAATTTTGGGAGCTATGAAGAAATTTTTGGGAAGTTGATGTAGCTAAACGGAGAAATCTCTGGAAACTGTAACAACCCCCCCCCATGGTTTGAAAAGTTTTTGGAATCAAACGAAGAAATCTGGCTGGCGACCTTTTTTTTTTTTTTTAGCTCGCCAAATTTTTATTTGGCGAGCTAAAATTTACTTCACTATTACTTCATTTCATTATTTCACTTCATTATTATTACAATTACTTCATTTCATTACTTCACTTCATTAATACTACAATTACTTCATTACTTCACTTCATTTACTTCACTTTCGTAGTACTACAATTGCTTCACTTCAAGTAGTTTTTACTACAATTGTAGTGTACACTTTGTAGTCTTCAAACTGGTGAACGTGTGTGTGTTGTAGTCTTCATTTTGAAATGAAGTTTTTCCCTTCGCTACTGCCTGGAGATTATCCTCCGGAGGTTACGCCGTTGTATGTACTGAGACGCGAAAGTATAAACTGGGTCCGGTCTAGAAATATAGTTTTGTATGGAATACATACCCTCGCGAAATATCAAGATAGGGTGAAGGGTGCGGTGCGGGGCAAGATGCGTCCATCCAAAACGAACACCTGCGCTTATTTATCAACTGGTCTAAAAATAGATTTGTCACGCGCCGTATTTTTGTACATAAGTTTACTTGACTTCCAGCGGTCATTTCTATATATATTATTTCACAATATCGCGCGTTTTGTTATGTACACGGTTTCCAGTCGAAGATCTGTGTTAGCCTATTCGTTCGAAGCAGTTTAAAAATGTGATGTACTTAGGCCCGGTTGTTTCAAGTTCGATCAAAGTAAGCGGTCGATAAAAGCATAGATTTTTACGAAAACGGATCGTCTGATTGGTGGAGAACGTAAAAATCTATGCTTTAAGAGAACGCTTACTTTAATCCAACTTGAAACAACCGGCCCTTACTGATTTTATTCCGCGCGGCAAATTATATCGAAGATTTGTGATTTTACTTTAATACTTGCGTATAAATTAAATAATATAACAATGTATTATTTTGTTTTGTTTTGTGTATCTATTTATTTATTAAAATATTTAAATACGTATTTTGTATTTTACAACAGCTGCAGAGCTCAGGAACCGCAACTTTATTCGACCCCGTCTCTTACAAAAGGTATCCTTTGAGGCGGACCAGCCCTTCTACTTCGTTCTTTACTCTCGACATCTTGGAGCCATCTTCAGCGGGAAATACCTTAAACACTAAATAGGGGTTGACAAACGACACTATATCGTCAACGCCTTAAGGGTTAATACCGCCACGGGAGCCTGAAATCGATTTTTTACATGGAAGTGATTATACTTTTTTTAAATTGGGACTTAAGGTAGATACTTAACTTAAGGCAAATGCTATACTATTATTTTATTTTAAATAAAAATTATTTCCCCGCGTCATGCCAATATCCGTGGAGCTCCTCCGGCGTGACTTAGATGCGAAATTCTGCGGCGCACGCTTGTCAGAGATGGATAAAAGGTCATATACTTGGTTGTACAGAAAATATGTGTAATATAGTGTGCGCATTTATTAATCTGTTAAGTAATTTGTTAATGCCAGTCGTTTTGTCAAAAAAAAAATTTTTTTTTGAACTGCTTCCAATAGATATTATATATTTTTTTTCCAAATTGGATATCCTACATTTTAGATATTTCATTTTTCAATAAGAAAATTATCTTCTTTTCTGTCTTGAACAAACATGCACTGGGCAATTTTGCAATCTCAATGTGTCAAACTCGAAAGCATACACGGTTTCGGATCATCTGCATATGATTGCGCTTAAAACGCATCGAGTAATGCGTCGTTTTTCCATTGCCAGCTTTACAAATTAATAAGATTATTTAAAAATATATTTAGATATTATTTAATGTATCGGAATATTATACAGGGCGTAACAGAGCTAGTCTACACTACTTAACGGGTGAATTTTTGATTTAATTATGAGTCGAAAATGTTCGAGCAACCATGACCTGATATCAATAGTTATGGAGATATGCAATATCAAAAATTGTGTTTTTTTTTCAATATATCTTTCTTATTTTTTACAAAAAGTTGAAATATCATTACAGTCACTTATATTGATTTCGAAAAATTCATTCGTTACAATACAAATTGATAAAAACCCTGTAATGGGAATTAGAAGGTTTTTATAATTTTATTTGACTTGTATTGAAGGAAAAGTATTTTTCATATTCGATATTCGTTACTGTAATGATAGTCCAACGTTTTACAAAAAAATAAGTCAAAAATATTGAAAAAAATCCATAACTATTGATATTGGGTCATGGTTGCTTGAACGTTTTCGGCTCATAATCAAGGCAGGAATCCACCTGTAAAGTATTGTGGACTAGCTCTGTTACACCCTTCATATACAATATTTAACATACGAATCACTTTAAGGTGAAATACATCGTTATTTTTATTTTTTTCCGTCAATTTTATTTCTTCTGCAGGCAATGCCTCATTTCAGATATTTAATTTCTCAACAAGTTTTCAAAATTACCTTCTCTTCTGACTCGGACAAAAGTGCATCGGAGAAAGTTGCATCTCAGTCACGCCGGATGAGCTCCACGGGAATGCACATGAGGCGGCCATTTTGTATTTTTTTTCAAAAAATTTCCGATAAGATAATGGTTTAAATATATCTTAATAATTACTAATCAAAAAATCATCAAATTTCTAACTAAATTTCAGGCTCCTGGGTGGTGTGACGCATTAACATAAATCTAAGTAAACATTAAAACATAATAAAAAATTCATTTTTATACCTTTTTTCTCAATTATTCTGTTTAATTTTTGAAAATTGCAAATAAATTTTATACTTTTATAATGAACCTATTTTGTTTATTTACCTTTCACAAGAGACCCTCACCAACAGAATATAAAATTGTACAGAGATGAACTAAACTTCTTCTTTAGGTGAGGGGATATATGTCCCCCCTCGCATATATTTAAGACAAATTAATAATGCAGTTGAAGTATTTATTCTTGCGTAATAAAACTCCCTGGCAAACAAAACGTATTTTTACAATAGACGATACTTTTTTTAAATTCGCTTGAAACCGAGTCTCTTCAAGTAAAAAAAAAAACATTTTAATATAATAAATGATAACCAATGTTCATTGAACGGATAGAATATGAAAGATAAGAATACACAATGAAACACGACTTATTTCCTAAGACGTCATTTTTTTATTGATTTATATATAATAATATTTTGATGATTGTAATAATTTATTTGTAAATAATTAGTAGAATTATTAATTTATAAATACAAAAGTTCAATGAACATTGGAACTTAAATATTGTAACGAAATGATAGAAGAGATTACGTGAGATTATGTGGAAGTCTCTAGAATCTTCTACCACACTCTCTTAATTTGCAACCTTCAGGAGACGCCTGAAACATCCTAGAAGCGACAAGAACCTTCTACTAAACAATAGAAAGGAATTAAATAATCTTGGAGGTTCGGAACCAACGTAATCGCGCGAATAAAGCAGCACCGCGCCGCGCAACAGAGAGCTTGTTTTGACATTTCGACCGGTGCGAAGTGTGCGCGGGCGACGGCCGTTGTGTCCAGTCGTGGAATTTCAAAGCGATAAATATTGAGCGAAATAATCGAGCGAGTGGCGAAATAAATAAATGCGACTATTACAAGCGAGAATTGGATGGAATATTAAATAAAGTGTTCCCGGCGATAATAAAGTGTTCATAGACGAGTGATAAATGACGAAATATTGTGATTTAAAAAAAAGCGTTTAGTTTTATTCATGTAAAGTGACTTTGTCCATTTAATAATGAATTAATAAATTGCCAATTATTTTCCAGTGTTCGCCACGTGACAATATGTTAAGATAAAATTAATGTAAAAAAATAATATAAGTAAAAATAAAATAATATTAACCAACACAGTGCAACAAACAAAATCATTATGTATATTATACAAAACCTAAAAAAGACTTGAAAAAAAAAAATTAACAATATTAAAGTCACAGATACACTGCTATTCAAGAGCAGGAATGCTACTTATACCAAGCAAATCCACTCAACTAAATTCGTTAGAAATTTAATCCAGTCTTCGCATACACGGGTTGTATATAAAATCAGAGCGAGAAACATCTACATGGAATGGAGCATGATATTTGGGCCATAACGACAGGGTACACGATAATTAATCATGTTCATCAAACCTGGGCAATCCACAATCCTCTTTATTGTTTTAAACCTTAATCAAAAGTACTAAAATACCCCACCAATAATGTGTCTATATCTCTTCCCAGTACCAACTATATTACCTATATGCTCAATTTAATAATCAATGCATGCATTTACGATTATCATACGAATAAAACTTGTATAAGAAACATTGCTCTAGTCACTTTTTATATTTCAACATTTTTCATCGGTCGGTATTTGCTCTAACTTTGAAATAGTAATGCACTTTTTTCACAAATTCTTTAGAAAAATTCCGGCAAGCACTATTTTTTTGCTGCAATCCCAGTCCGTCTGTCCGTCCGTTTGTCTGTCTGTTTGTAATTTCACGTAGGGTCCCTAATTTCGTTCGAATTCACGGCTAAAGACTAAATTAAACAGCCAAAGATGGGGCTTGAACCTCGGGCCAGAGAACCCGAAGGCGGCAACGATAGCGATGTTGCAACCACCGCATGTGCGTGAACCGTCAAAATATGTACTGTGTTTTTAGCTCTGAGAGCATGTGGAAGTAAAGATGGATTATAACACTATCCGATGACATGACTGATGCCACCGCGGCTTCGCTGGTTATCTCAAACTGAAAGCCTCATTTGCTCTCGGTTATCGCCTTTCGCACATTCTGGAAATTCATTTGTCGGCTATTTGTGTATTTAAGAGATGAGAATGTGTGCCTGATTCGGCACGGTTGTCGCAATTATATTTACGTTCTATTATTGTTTTGGTACAATCCTTTTTTTTGGTTTAAATATTTTTTGAAAATTCTTTCAGGTTTCGAAATCTTGCTCGAGTCTGCACTTTTAGAGCCAGACACATTTGAGGCCGATCATCCGTTCTTCTATTTCCTCCAAAGTGAATCAGAAATCATTTTCATGGGAAAAGTTCATCACGCTTGAATCTCTGGGTATGTCATTCATCATTACATGAAACCTGAAAATAATTATATTTTACATTAATCATTTTTTACTAACAAAAAATGCCTATAAATTTCATAGCAGCATGTTTTATCATTAAGCATGTTTCAATTGCATGGCCATTTTCGAATATTCATATATTCTACAACAGAAATATTCTATATTCATAATATTTTGAGCATGTTAAATTTTTCAAGAACACAATACCAGATTTTGTCCACAGGGGACATTAGTCATGATATATGTTATAGATGTATATATGTACAAGCATATAAAGGATGTGTAGATAAATAGATGTGCAAGGCAGACAGATATATAAATGTACGAGGATATACATTTAAAGATGGATTTTTGTCTCGACTATGAGTCGAAAATGTTTAAGCGACCGTGAAGCAAGAGTTGTGGAGATATGCGACTTTTAAGTTTTCATTTTTTTTTTCAATATTTCTGACTTATTTTTTGTAAAGCTTTGAAATATCATTACAGTAACTCTCATCAATTATGAATAATGCATTCGCTTCAATACAAGTTAAATGATAAAAAATATTTAAATAAAAACAATAAAACTATTTTAAATATTTTCATGGTTTTTTATGTTTGATTTATTTTAATTGTTGAATATTCAATGATAATTAATTTTAAATACGTCAGAAATATTGAAAAAATGCAAAATTTGTTATTGCATATTTCCATAACTATTGACATTAAGTCGTGGTTGCTTGAACATTTTCGACTCGTAATCAAGACAGGAATCCACCTGTTAAGTATTCTGAACCAGCTGCCTTACACTTATATAATATGTATACATCTAAATAATAATATTATAATATATGTGGGGTATAAAAGCAAAGGCAGCAGTATCAAAAAAAAATTGAATGCAGTCAACGAGGATTACTTATTTATACTGTAACTAAATTCGAGATTTTATAGAAAGCTTAGCCCTTATAATAAATTTATATGAAACATGATTTTGGAAGGAATAGATACATAAAATCTAGAATTCAGTACATTTTCAATTAGTTATCCTCGGTGACAGCAGTCAAAACATTTATTGGATATTGCTGCCTTTCCTTTTATACCCAAAATACGATGTAAGATTTATTTGGTAAGATACGCCGTTTTTTCATTGGAATTTTTAACATTCTTATATTTTTTTCTAACGTATAACAGTATCTACCGTGTAACATAGGAGTCTTTGAAGTTATCGTCTTTGTCGTATTGAGGGTAATTTTTTTATTGTAACGGAAGTTGCGCACGGGCAGCGTGCGTATTGTAGCGGAAATGCGTGTAGCGGAAAGCAGCATGTAGCGGGAATGCGAGCGGAGCGCCTTTAATTTGTTTGTACATTTGTCCTTCGTATTGTAAATACGTATTTTTGAGGCAATGTTCCATTAGTTCTATAATGTCCTCGGGAAGTTCGTATGTCTGTGTCTGATAATGTTATGTCAGAGATGAGTTCAATAAAATGTTCCACGTTGTGTACGTATAAGTTTGCTTTTTTCATAATAGGTTGTAAACAAAAAAGACCGGCGGGCGAGAAATTTTCCTAGTTTTTCTAGAGTTGCGAATATTGAACGGAATTCGCTAGAAATATAAAAAATATCGAAGCAGATAGAAATAGCGTTAATTAGTGCGAATAAAGAAAAAGTGTAGTAATAAGTGTGTGAAATATTCTGCAAATATTTAGCGATTATAAATTTAAGAAAGGTACTCCGATTTAACTCGTGTCTGCTGACTTTTTGCGTAATAAATAAAAGTTTGAATTGTGTTAGAGTTTTTCACTTGTCTCCCACAGGCACATGCCGTGAATTATAAATTATTATTTATAAATAATTGTCGTCAACTAAAAGGTTAGATAAGGTTAGGTTAGACTAGATTAACCAGTTAGAATCCTCAACAACCGTCGAGTTTGCATGTATGAATGAGGATAAGGTGAGAGTTGTGTGTCAGAACAGAAGAGTGTAGCGCTCTATCCTCTCTACCTACCCCCACGGGGAAACGGTGTGTTGGTAAGTAAGTAAAAAAAGGCTCGCGAACCGCTAATGCCGACCCCTGACCCAAGGTATATTTCTTTGCATAGACATTTTCGGCTCTTCAAACATAAACTCAGAACTTCAGCGTCCAAATCAGAAGTCGAATTCCGTATTTGACAACTGGACACAAATCATGCTAGCTTTGCAGTCTCCATTCACAGATGATGTTTACATTAAATAATGCTTTAGGAAAGCATCTGAAGAGCTTTTTTATGACGCAAAATAAAGAAGCAATTACGAAAAAAATTAAAAGATTGCCTTTATCTGCGAAAATGGTGCAAGACAGAATTGCCAAAATGTCTTCGAATGTAATGGAGCGGCTGGTAGAAGATATTAAGCCAGCTTCTTCAATATCAATTTCAACTGATGAGTCGTGTGATATTAGCTATACAGCACGAGTAACCCCCTTTGTGATATGTATATCGGCACAAGGTCCCAAAGAAGAACTTCTTGGGCTGCTGCCTCTCAAGGGACAAACACCCAGAAAAGATATTGCGAATGCTATAGAAACATATCTGGAAAACACTGAAATAATTTCCATTGCTACTGATGGAGCTTAAAGTATGACATAAACAAAGGAATATTTTCAATTTTAAATTTTTGCGACTCTCTGGTACTTTTTTATATTATGTTTATTTATGTTTATTTATTAATCAACGCCCTAGTAGGCTTTTACAGTACAAAAAAAATTAAAAGGATTTTTATATACCTAACATAAAACACGTTTTACAGTATGAAATGACAATACAAAATAAATGAACAATATATATAAACGATGATTAGTTCACAAGCAAACAGCAATAATTAGAAACCTTTAACAAATTAATAATAGAGTAAAATAAAAATAATTAAACCAATATACCAGGTAAAAATAGATAAAAAGATTAAATAAACCAAAAAAATAAATATGAAAGATAAAATCGAAATATATTTAAAAGGGAAATAAACAATAATTAGGGCCCGAATTCAGAGTCAATACTAATATGATTTAAAGGTTATTATTAAGGTTATATTTACGTCTTAAAAGTGTTATTTCGTACTGAAAATTACTTTTTTAAGGCTTACCTTAACCTTTAAATCGCTAAGAATTGACTCTAAATTCGGGCCTTAGACTCTTTAAAATAAATAAATATGTACCTATAATTCATGGGGAACAAAACATAAGTAAAAATTTAGTCCACTAAACTGTAATTAATATATTGGTATATTCTAAATCTAAGTAATTCTTTAATTCGGGTATGCCCCTACAACGAAAAATGTCTACGAATTCCGAAAGTTTGTTTCCAAGGCGACGCATGCGTGTTAACGGTGAATTTAATGCATAATTATTCCTGTGGGCCCCTACAAAGAAAACTTCGTGAACACATTGTTATCCTGTTTCCATGACAATTTTCGCTTGACAAACTGCCGAACCCCGGCTGAGATCATCTGTTGGCTAGCATTTTTCCGTTAATTCTATGATAGCCGTTTGTAATTCATCGCTTTTCTCTTTTGATACAGGTTTTGCAATTCACGTGAAGTCTGCGAGATTGTACTTCCCATTTGAAGTCGATCATCCATTTTATTTCGCGCTGCTTCGCGAAGCCGACACACTCTTTGCCGGAAGATTCCTTGGACACACCCAGACCACGACGATGACTTAGTGAAATAGTGCTTTATCACACACGTATGGCTTTCATATTAAAAGTATTTTTATATATCGAGCTTCAATCAAATGCTCTGTAAATATCTTCTCAAGAGGAATAAAAACGACTTTTGGATTAAAACGAACCTTAAGAATGTTCTTAGGTTTTCACGGCCACTCAGAATCTTCAAGTTTGTGTTTGCTGGGGTATTATGCCGTGTTATTACGACCTTTCGGGCCGACGTTTCGGATCCCATTGCAGGGTCCATCATCAGGGCTGATGTGTTGTCTTGAATGTTGGTGTTGTGGTTAAGTATCAGCTTGCAATACCGTGCCGAAGTCATGATGTGTTTATATTGTGTTGTATGTATGATTCATCTGTTGTCTGATCACTATCTCTGCGGAGTCTGCGACGAGAATGACTTTGAAGCGCCGGATACCAAGATGTTTTTAATTTGAGACCATCATCTCTATTAATGTTTATCGGATGCTTATAAATTTCTAGTGCTTCCTTTATAAGACGCGCATGGTGACTCTTAGGCTTTCCAAGGATTTTCGGTTCGAATGCAAAATGATGGCCGGTATCCAGAAAATGCTCAGCCAGTGCTGATTTTTCGGGATGACCGAGCTTGCATGCCCGTTTGTGCTCGTTGACCCTTTTGGAAATGGTACGCGCCGTTTGCCCCACGTATACTTTATCGCAGTCTTGACAATCGAGTCTATACACACCGTCCGTTTCTAAGCGATCTCGATCCTTTGCTGATCTCAACATATCTTTAATTTTGAAGTTGGCACCAAAAACTGTCTTAATGTCTCTTTTCTTGAGAGCTCTGGCAATTCTGTCTGTAACGCTTTGGACAAAAGGCAGATAGGCGATGCCTTTGCACTCAGGTTCTGTATGTTTTTCAGGGCGAACAGACCTCGTACTTATGACGCGTTGTATCTGTTGATTCTGGTAACCATTGCCTTCCAGTGCGTCGCTGAGTGTTATGATTTCCTCCTGTAGATATTCATCTTGGCATATCCTTTTGGCCCTCGTGGCCAAAGTGTTGATGAGACCTCTTTTTTGAGCAGGATGATGGTGGGAGTTCGCATGTAGATAACGGGTGGTATGTGTAGGCTTCCTATAAACTCTGTGTCCGAAACTCCCATCGGCTTTCTTTTTTATTT